>APFE030874211.1:0-50016 GCA_000404065.3 Pinus taeda
TCTTAATAAAGTTATTCTTGTTTCCTTCCATATTCTTGTGTACTTGTTTATATATGCATGTATATGGTTAATACACATATGATCCTGTATTATTTATGAATTTAGATCCTTGTTTCTTAGATAGAAGTATGTTGTTGTGATTCCACAAGTTCTTTTGAAGTTGGGCAGACAAAGAAGAAGCGGTGAAGCTCTATCAAGAAGGAGAGGAAATATGGCACAAGACTCAGGTTGGTCTTCTTAGTTCTCCTCTCGTTTATTTTCATAAAAGGAAACAATAGTAGACTTTGATTGTTTGTTTCTAAGATAGCCACCCATCTTAGTGGGAATAGCAGCATCCGAGTGGACACTATTCCTGGATAACAAATGGTAACATGAAATTCCAGTTTAATTTGTCCTTGAATTAAACTGTGAATTAAAATCGAATTTTATTCTCATAGCAACTTGTAAATAGTTAATTAAGTTTAATTAACTTAATTAGCTTAGGAATTTCAAGTTGGAAGTCTTTCAGTATTCATGTATATGTTCTCCCTAAATTTTAGGGGTCCAGTATGAATTTAAATTGAGTTGTAATTAGATTAACTCAATTTACTGAGTTATGGTCAATTAAACTAGTTCCAACTGTTTGTGGAACTAATAGAGCACTAATAGTCAGTTGGTGCACTAATGCATCCACTAGTGCTACTACAATTAAATTAAGATTCCCTCATGAGAAACTCATGCATGTCAGTTCAGAGAAAGACCTAGTTGAGACTAGAGTGCAGGGATAGTGTACTATCAGTGGTATTATTTACTTGAGTGTAAATATAATGTATGCATCAGAGATTGATCCTATGTTTGGATTGCACAGTTTTGGAAGCATGAATTCCCTTTAAATACGGGCTCTTCATCCTAGGAATTACGCAAGATATTAGGGGCTTGGAGAGCTGCAGAATTGGCTGAGTGTTGGCCAAGAGCTAGCTTGTGAGCTGAAAGAGTTGAGCATACTTGTGCATAATTTTTCTAGTGAGAACAAGCTTTGTATCTTCACTCATATTTATGATATATGCAATAAGGATAGCGGGGTTTTGAGCAGTGATTTTCCCCAGATACATCTTGCCTTATGTGCCATTGATTTATCTTCTTCTTATTGTTATTGTTTTCATCGATCTATTGGCTTCCACTGGTTGAAAGTAGAAGTAGATTCTTGTCCCATGCTTTAGTACATTGCATGAGCTTGTGAATCTACAAGAATTTATACAGATTCATAGCATACCACTTGTCCTCCCTACATAAGGACTCCACCAAGTCCTCTCTTGCAAGCATTTGTACATACCACAAACTCTTTGTCTGGATCTGCAATCTTTAAAACTAGAGCATTTGTCAATATTTGCTTCAACTGTTCAAAACTGGTTGCACATTCCTCTCGCCATTCAAACTTCTTACCTTTCCTTTGCAACGATGTAATAGAATAGGAAATCTGTGATAAGTTCCTAATTAACCTCTTGTAATAACTTGTTAATCCCATTAATGATCTTACCTCATCCACATTCCTAGGAGCTTCCCACTCCATGATAGCCCTTATCTTTTTTGGATACACTGTTGTGCATTCCTTAGAAACCACATGTCCCAAGTAATGTACCTTTATCTAAAAGAAACTGCATTTACTGAGCTTAGCATACAATTAGTGCTCTCTCAACAACCTCAATATTGTTGCTAAATGTTAGGCACGTTCTTCCTCATTCTTATAATATATCAAGATGTCATTAATGAATACAATAACAAACTTGTCTAGATAAGGACACAACACAATATTCATGAAGCACATAAAAGTAGTTGGAGCACTAGTCAAACCAAATGGAACTACAACAAACTCATAATGCCCATACCTGGTATGGAAAGCAGTCTTGTAGCTACCCTCTTCTTGTATGCGTACTTGATGGTATCTTGATCTCAGCTCAATCTTCGAGAACATTGTTGCTCCCTTCAGCTGATCAAACAAGTCATAAATCCTCGACAACGGATACTTGTTCTTGATGTTCACTTTGTTCAACTGCCTATAATCAATGCATAACATTACAATACCATCCTTCTTCTTTACGAACAACACTGGTGCACCCAAGGTGATACAATTGGTATCATTATCAAGCATTTCCTTCAACTGCAACTTCAATTATACTAACTCTGGTGTGATCATCTTGTAAGGTTCCTTTGATGCTAGTGCTGCCCCTGGTACCAACTCAATAGAAAAGTCCACTTCCCTTTGAGGTGGAAACTCTGAAATCTCTGCCAGAAACACATCCTGAAACTGATATAAAACGGGTACCTATTCAAGACATCTGCATCCTCAACTTCCTTACCT
Organism: Pinus taeda; assembly: GCA_000404065.3. NCBI lineage: Eukaryota > Viridiplantae > Streptophyta > Pinopsida > Pinales > Pinaceae > Pinus > Pinus taeda. The sequence continues at coordinate 2,339 of APFE030874211.1, forward strand.
TTTTCACTAGAAATATGCACTACAAATAAGACACACCCTTTCCTACAATTGCGCTTTGCCTACATAGTTGTCACCATTATAACTTATGTTGCCTTCTTCTTACCCAGCAAGGTCCTTTGTTCCCCATTGTTATTGAAGCACTCAATAGCCTTGTCATAACAGTCCACCTTAGTCTTATGAAAATACAACCAGTCCATACCAACAACATACTATATGATCCCAATGGAAATACATTCAAATGTGTTGATGTAGCCATACCATTTAACTCAAATGAACAAGCTCTTACCCAAATTGCACTAGCCAAGACTTTGACTGCACTTATTTACTCAAACCATACTTGTCCATTAGGTCAGGATTAACATAACTATAACTAGATCCAGGGTCAATCAAAATAGAAAGAACTTGATCACAAATCTTAACATCCATCTTGATAATAAACACTTGGTGATTTTCCTACCTATTATCCAATGCTACATAAATCCGAAGAATACTCTGTCCAACAACTCCCACTATTTGTGCCTCCTGAGCAGTGTAGATTTGTGGTCTACCACCCTGATGTTGTGGAAAATCTCTCCTATGATTCTCTCCACCACAAGTCTAACACTGTAAAGGTTTCCTATCATCACCCTTGTTCTTCTCCTCATACCAAAATCCCTGCACTCTATCAGATGCATTGAAATTCTTAGGTTGTGTTGCATTCTCTTTGTTACCTGTGTCCTTCGGTCATATTCGCCTCTTATCCCATTTTCCTTTATTCTTTTCATTACATTTCCAGTCCCGCTTAGTCTCATATATGTGCTTTGATTGCTCATAACAATGCTTTAGCTTATGAATTGCCTACTCCAATGATCTAGGCTTATCAAACTCAATCTTGTCCTTGAATGTTACCAAAAAACCACTAATGAATATTTAAATCTTTGTGTTCTCCTCCTTGAGGTAAGGCACATATCTCAATAACTCTAAAACTATGTTACTGTACTCCTCATCGGTCATAGATCCCATCTTCAACTCATAGAATTCCTTTGCCCTGTCATCATAGTATCTCTATGATAGATACTTATTCTTGAATAACCTCTCGAACTTACTCTAAGTCAACTCCTCTCCCCGAATTCCCCTAACATTCTTTACATCTTCCCACCAAATATTTGCTTTACCTTTAAGACTGCACGCAACTATTTTAGCCTTCATGTTCATTGAGTAATCATGCAACCTAGAGAAATTATTCATCCCAAGCAACCATGCTTTAACATCTTGTGACTTCTTCATTTCTCCATAAAATGTAGGTAGCTTTTTTTTCTTGAACTCATCTGGAAAAGGTCACTTGTCACTCCTCTTATAGGGTTTATAGCAATGATGACCATGATACATCTCTGAACCAGAACTAGAGTAAATCCCATGTCCACTACCTCATCTATCAGGTGTATCCAAGAATCTTCCATATATGACCGTGTCATCTCTATCCTACCTGTGCCCACCATGTGACCTACTACCATATGCTCCATTAGTCCTATGCTCCTGTCCATGACTGATTCTGAGTTGTCCATGTCTCTGCATGTCTGACAAGCTTTGAAGAATCATTGCATTGACTTTTGCTTGTTTTTCCTATGCCCTAGCAAGTCTCTCTTGTGATTGAATGATTTGGTCATTATATTCTTTGCAACTCCTTATTTATACCTTCAAACTTCTCAAAGTGTCTGCTATGTCAAGAGAATATCCCTCACCATGCTTCTCATATGATCTATAGGGAGAATCTCGTGAGCTATACTATACCATATTGCTAGTCATCTTTGATCTTCCCTTCCTGCAAGATATATCATGTTAGCTAAACTAAATCATAAACAAACCAATTTACCTCAGTGTAGTTCAAGGGAGGATATCTCATCTGCAATATCAAAAAGATTAGCACAATACATGTATAATCATAATCATCATAGTATATAAGCATCATCTCAATCATCATCTAGTTACCATGCATGATGCCGCAACTACAACACCAAACAGACATAATGCATGCATAACAACATACGTACGACACATATGCATACACTATACATAGAAACACTAACACGGATTCACAATGAACATATTCTGACAACAACACCATCAACTTATGCATGACATTACAACGACAACCATGACCACCACCATGCATACACAACAAGCACATAAACCACAAGCATAAGTACATATGTGCAATCAACATGTACATATGACAACACATTCATCCAAGGAGAATGGGAACCAAACATCACCCAAGGAGAACGAAACCATGCCCTGATACAACTCTGTAACACCCTCCTCCCACATTTACCCAAGCTAACCGGTCCACTGGGGTAAACATGTGATGAAGAGTTAGTATGATATGATTCAACGCCCCATGTACAATTAAGGAAGTGTAACCAACATGACAAGACCAAATTGACCTTCCTTAGAAGCTATAGGACCTTCAAGAGCCAACCAACCCCTGAGAGAACTTGATTTTTCACTCCTCTAGAGCCTTAGTCGCTCCCATGAAAAGGCATGAATGCATATGGGACCCTCTAGTCGCTCCCACAGCAAGCCATCCATGTGACTATGGCAATTTTCAGGCAGTTTTGTGCCATCAACCCCATATTTTGTGCCACTTTTTCAGGGCCAGGGTTCAAGCCACTGCCCAAAACTTCATGAAATTTCCAGAAATGACAAATAACATTTAAACAAGGATACTAATGAAAACACTTGAACAACGACTTGATCTGACCCCTACAAGCCATGATAGGCATTTTGTCAAACATATCACAAACATGTAATCTACAGGTCACAACAATATATTTGAGCATAAGGGTCTCATACTTATCTGTGAATCATCAAAGACGACTCATATCTCCTCACAATAGTTGCATTGTTATATATTAGGTCATTCATTCATTAACATTTCATATACTAACCAAAACATGATGAGATCCATAGATCATAACTATCATAAACATGCTTATAACCAACAAATAACCAAAGATATATCAATGAGGAAACAACATTAAAGCCACATAATATCAAGCACATTTACTCGATAAAATAACAAAGAAAATGAGATATTATTAACATATGCAAATCCAACCAAGTCAGGGACTTCCACGTACCACCCAACCATAGATGGGTTGAACCAAATCTCTCTTTCAGCCAATCACCTCTGCCTCATATTCCAAGCATGAATATGGGATCTCATGAAACAAATCAAACCAATCCAAACCAAGGCTTCCAGAGGCCAAACCACCTCAACCCTTAACCAATGATTCCACCTCATGGTCTGACATCACCAACCATCACTAGATCGGTCACTACCCAAGCTATCTAGGGCTCCAGAGTGTTTGTTCCAACCAAGGCTTCCAGGACTCGTAACTCAACCCACAACTATTGTCGGGCTCCAGATCATTTGTCCAACCAGGGCTTCCAAGACTATTAACTCAACCCACCAAGAGCTCAAGAGTGTTTGTCCAACCAAGGATTCCAATACTAGTAACTCAACCTAATCTACTATAGGACTTCTAGAGCATTTGTCCAACCAAGGCTCCAGGAACTAGTAACTCAACCCACAACCATAAGGAACATGAGAACCAACCAAAAAGCAAGAGGAAAGAAACCCACAACACCATGTCTATCTAGGAAATGGAAAGGCTAGGTAAAACTATTGTCAATCTAGGCAAACCTCCATGCCAATGACATATCATAACCAAGAAACCACATGCATGTGCCATGCATGCCAAAATGATGGGAATGATATTTTGGGGGTTAATCCAAAATCCCTTTCCCTTAAATAATCAATCTTGAGGCCTATGGGTTATGGCCCACTAAGCCTTATCGGAAGCGTATTGAGGCTATAAGCCTTTAAAACCATGGACTTACATAGACCCAAATCCATATAACATATCAGGCTTTTATAACATGTCGAGAACTTAGCACATAGGCGTTCAAGCCTTAAAACCCCGATCCATACATATATCGGAATACACGGGAAACCCATATAAATCCCACTCCAAACATACATGACCGCACTTCAAATTCTTTAGAGCCGCATTTATAATAATTGTCGGGTCCACACTATTATCGTTCCATGACAATGCTCTGAAGCCGACACCTCCGATCATCGATTGAGCTTTTCAACGATATCGCAATATCACTTGTTAGCGTATTGACCTTCCACTGCACCACTGTTCAAGTCCTCTTCTGCTCCGATATGCGATCGTCGATCGCACTTAAGCCGTCGATCTAGACCCTCGATCTGACGGTTGCGATTTAAATTGCATTTCGCTATCGCTCTATTACAAAGCCCGGTTTCGATATCACCCGAGAGGCTCCACCGATGCGATAAAGGATCTAGACCGTTGATCTTAAGAGATCCAATGGCTCATAAGTATTCTTTCCCATATCCTCTGTAACTTAATTTCATCCACCATTGAAGGGTTCTGTATTAAAACACAGTTCCGCTACATAATCTCAAACATGCATAATTCCGTTAATATCTCAGGATCGCCATCACGCCTGATGGTCGATAAACATGCATACAATTTTGGGATTTGAACCCGCGGCACACATATATGCATAACAAAATTGAAATATACAAGCACATAGGAAAACCCACAAACACACATGCATCTATATCCTTAGAGCAAAGCCTCCTACCGACTACATTGTATCTATATCACTCTGTTTCTCCTCCTTAGCACGCAATTTCATGATACATATATTTATATGGAAAATATTATTGGATCGGATCACGAAAAGGATCCGACCATATCCTTTAACAAAAGCTCTTAAAGCTCTCGGTACATGCATGCATATAACACATGGAAGATTATATTTAGATCAAGTCTTTGTGACTTATCGCTTCCATCTTTAAATCTATTTTAAAATAGATTTTTCTCCTTGTTTTGCTCCCCTGGTCCACACACTCCTCTTCGCTCCGCTTTGGATTCCTCCCTTTGTCTAAGGGTGTTGGATGCTCCTGCATCAGACTCCCGAGGCACAAAAATTTATGACCTCCTGGTCATATGCTTCTCCTTGTCCTTAGCAATTATACCCACTGCATTTCTTCTTCAGTGGAACTGCCTTCATGGTCTTCTGTGAGCTGCAACCAAACCTCTGCAGTAACAGTCTCCTTTTGCTACACGATACCTCACCAAGCTCTCCTCTCTCGGGCTTTTGGCATCCTTCAGGTTCTCTTCTCTGGAACCAATTAAGCACACCTTGCTCTAGGTTTGTTGCAATCTTCTCACCTTCTGTTGTCGTTCTCTACACGATAGTAAGACCATAACTCTCCAGCTTTATCAACTGTACCTCCTGCTTCTTCTTCTTTCTCTCTAGAATCCTTCTCCTTGTAGGAAAACTTTCCCTGCTCTGATACCAAATGATGGGAATGAGATTTTGGGGGTTAATCCAAAATCCCTTTCCCTTAAATAATCAATCTTGAGGCCTGTAGGTTATGGCCCACTAAGCCTTATCGAGAGCGTATTGAGGCTATAAGCCTTTAAAACCATGGACTTACATAGACCCGAATCCATATAACATATCGGGCTTTTATAACATATCAAGAACTTAGCACATAGGCGTTCAAGCCTTAAAACCCTGATCCATACATATATCAGAATACATGGGAAACCCATATAAATCTTGCTCGAAACATACATGACCGAACTTCAAATTCTTTAGATCCACATTTATAATCATCGTCAGATTCGCACTGTTATTTCTCCATGGCAATGCTCTGATGTCGACATCCGACTGCCGACACCTCCGATCGCTGATTGAGCTTTTCTACGATACCATAATATTGCTCATCGGCGTATCGGCCTCCCACTGCACCAATGTCCAAGTCCTTTGCCACTCCGATATGCGATCACTGATCGCACTTAAGCCGTCGATCTAGACCCTTGATCCGACGGTTGTGATTTAAATCGCATTTCGCTATCGCTCTGTTACAAAGGTCGGTTCCGATATCACCCGAGAGGCTTCGCCGATGCGATAAAGGATTTGGACCATTGATCTTAAGAGATCCAACGACTCCTAAGTATTCTTTCCCATCTCCTCTTTAACTTAATTTCATCTGCCATTAAAGGGTTCAATATTAAAACATAGTTCCGCTACATAATCTCAAACATGCATAATTCCATTAATATCTCAGGATCGCCATCACACCTGATGGTCGATCAACATGCATATAATTTTGGGATTTGAACCTGCGACACACATATATGCATAACAGAATTGAAATATACAGGCACACAGGAAAACCCACAAACACACCTGTATTATATTAACATAGCACGATTATAGCTAAGGCATTTCAGCCTTAGAGCAGAGCCTCCTACCGACTACATTGTATCTATATCACTATGTTTCTCCTCCTTAGCACGCAAGTTCATGATACATATATTTATATGGAAAATATTGTTGGATCGGATCACGAAAAGGATTCGATCATATCCTCTAACAAAATCTCTTAAAGCTCTCAGTACATGCATGCATATAACACATGGCATAATATATTTAGATCAAGTCTTTGAGACTTATCGCTTCCATCTTTAAATCTGTTTTAAAATAGATTTTTCTCCTTATTTTGCTCCCCTAGTCCACGTGCTCCTCTTCGCTCCACTTTGGATTCCTCCCTTTGTCTAAGGGTACTCAATGCTCCTACATCACAAAACTAGCAAGGAAATCATACATGCAACTCGGTAACTACAAGAAAAACCCATTGTAGTTTTTGATCCCGATGTCCTCTTGCACTTTACTGCTCTTCCGTTGCCTTCTTGCTCCAAATCCAAAGTATGGCACACTGCTCCAAGAGTGCTCCAAGAAACTCTAAGTGTCCAAGAGTATGAGATATAGAGAGAGCTCCAAGCTAAAACTGACAAAAGTCGGTCAACTAATCCTCATAAGACTTTTTATTAATGGGGCCTCTATTTTCTTCAATTTTCCATTATTTTCCTTCATTTTACTCCTCACATGCAACTTGTGACCTTTCACCTTCCTTTTCTCCTATTTCCATTATTTTCATAAATAAAATGTCAATAATTGTCTCATGCCTTTCCAAATCCTTTTCCATTGCCCTTTCCAATTTCCATAGCCATAATTAATCACAAGTGATCCCCATCACTATGGTTTTATGCAACATTAAGCTTGGAATACGTGTCCCATGACCTTGGTTATTATTTTGCCTTTATTAACTTTATTACATGGATTTTTAACGAGGGTTATTACACTATTCTAGTTATTTTAAACATAGGGGAGACTTCCATTCCATGTTCATGGAAGTTTGGAGTTGTACATGCATAAGGTATGCATGATCATCATGTAAAATGAACGTGGTTTAGCCATCAGTTTGGGGGTGGAAGGCAGTGGATTTGGTGAGCTTGGTGTCCAACAATGACCAAAGGATTGACTAAAGTGTGCTTAGAAACGTACTACCTTAATATGTTTTGTTGGTTTGTGGTATACCAAAACACACACATTCAAAGAAGAGCTTGGTAGTGGCCTCCATTGTGATATTCTTTTTATAGGCTGTCAGAATGGTCATTTTAGAAAATTGATCAACAACCATGAAAACGCAGTCATTTCGTTGCTTGGTTGAAGGAATACCAAACATGTAGTCCATCAAGATGGATTCCTAGGGCCTATCAAGAGTAGGCAAAGGGGTGTACAGGCCTTGCTTTTGAATAGTTCTTTAGCAATGGCACAAGCAATGCAAGACCTGATATACTTACTAACATCATGTTGAAGTTTCAACCAATAGAAATACTTTTGTAGCATGGCCACTATCTTTTCCACACCAAAGTGGCATGCCATCCAACTATAGTGAGTTTCCATATCAACTTTGCACACTCACTTGAAGGAACATAGAGATGGCCTATATGGCATAACAACCTGTCATGGAGATGAAATCCAGTGATGGTTCTGTCGGTACTCAACATCTAGGAATTGGGAGTGAAGTTAGGATCACTCTTATAGAGTTGGGCCCACTCAAAGGCCGCATGTCCATAGTAATGGAGTTCCATGGTTATTGTTGCAATTGAAGATTGATTGATGTAGTCAATGACACAACCAATGCTTCTTGTCTTATTTTTGATGTTGAGATGAAGCTACTGTATGTATGTGGACCCAAAAAATTCCTTATATTCAATGCATATTAACTAGGCCCCGTCTTTCTTTTGCATGAGTACAATTGGGTTTCCGCAAGGTGAGGAACTCAAACTCATGTGCCCTTTTTGATGCAACTATTTATTTTGAGCTTGATTTCCTCAATTTCCAAAGGAGAGTGATGATGGATTGGCCCATTGGGTAGAGGTGCACTAGGGGTCAAATTGATTGAACGCTTGACCTGACAATGCAGAGGTACCCAAGTGGGTGAGAAGATGTCTTTATAATCTTCCATGGCCTTGTCCACTCGCTTCCATTACATGGAGATGCCCTGTGTGGAGGTCATGGATGTGGCTGTGAACTTTTTCTCACTTTGATATTGAATCAAGAAGAAGACAAATTTCTCAGTATGGAAAATGGCCTTCCTACATTTCTTAGTGTAGATTAAAGAAATGACAATAGGTGGAGCCACCTTTGGTATATTATATATTTATTTTCCCAAAGTAATAATGACATTGTGAGGTCTAGACTCGTATGCAGAGATCTTGCCCTTGGAAGAGCCAACTGACAATGTATGGCTACTAGTGTGGTGTTGTTGGTAGGTCCAGCCGCTTGACAAACTCTGCTAATATGAGGTTCTTTTGAATTCCATTGTTGACAATGAAATGCAATGGATCACCCTTCACCCACACTTGTGAGTGAAAAAGATGCTTAACTTCCTTTGGTCTTCAGGCTCACTTGGCTAAACCTTTGTGGTGCACTAGTGGTAGTAGGTTCTACATCAATTATATGCTTCCCCTTGTCTAGATCTAATTCAGAGTTGGAATGTGCATCTAAATCTAATTCTTTTGGCTTGGCCATGAATGACTTCTTTGAGCAACATTTGTCGATGTTATGCCAAGGGCTCTTATGTAATTTGCACCACTTTCCTGTGTCTTTCTTTGTCTTCCCATTACCTTTCTTTGTTTTCTGCTTAGATGGGTTGTCCTAGTGTGGTCCATCCTAACCTTTGTATTTTGATCTATAGTTTGGGGATGCCTTTTCCATGCTTCCGCTTTGAAGAATTTGCAGATCAAAACTCTCACTTCTTTTGGTTAAATTTTCGCTCGATTTTGATAGCATATCAATACGTTGCACCTAGTGAACAAATTTCGAAAAACTTCATTGAAGTTTGGATGTATATCTGCAAACCGTTGTGGTATTAAAGCACCAGATGTCACTTAAAGTCTTTGATACCTGACTTGGTGCATAAGGTATGGAATATATTTGTGAACTCTAGCACTATTTGGCCCCCCTCCTATCGTAACACAGTCCATCTCATGTAATGATATTTGTAGCTTCTAATAGGTAATATTGTTCCTTTATAACATCATTAAAAGAGCTCCAAGTGCGTGTGACTACAAGCATTATGGATTCCTCTATGGAATTTTGGTCATGGTAAGTCCCCCACCGATCCTTGACACAGGGGACAACTCTAAGAAGTGCAAAAGGTAATCTTTTCTCTATCAGAAAAATTGTGGATCTAAAAGTACCCTTCCAAAATATTTAATTATTTGTCTAGAGCATCCACATCTATCTGACCGTCGAATATAGGAATGCAAAACTAAATTGTACCTTGAAGGGGGCAACACCTCCAAAGTGACCGTTTGATTAAGATGCACCAACTGTTGTCATTTTTCAAAGGATCTAGGAAAAATTATCCATCATCTCATCCCTTTGTTGTGTGAGGGCTTCCTCGAACAATAGTTTAATAAAATTTCTTGCTCCCTCTTCTTTCTTTTCTTCCACTATGGGAGATCATCAGGGTCGATAAGGACGATCTTGCAAAGGCTCATATAGTTTGATCCCAAACTATGTATATCCTAACCTCATTAGAGACATGCATAGAAAAATAGATAAAGAGTGGGTTGCTCTGATACTATTGATCTAGATTGTCTAAGGCATGAGAGAAAATACTGAAAACAACAAAATGTCACAAGTGCATAAAATAAATAATGTAGAGTAAAGACATATGAAAAGAGTTTAATTAATGGTAAAAATATCATTGGACTACGTCATCATAAAAACTTTCATACTTTTACAATATTGAACGCTCATATTTATATTATTTACCATGCATTTTAACCTAGAGTCATGCACTTTCATCATGCGTCCAATACCATGGGTTAGTAAAAAAAAAAAACTGTTTTTTGTGGTAAAATCTAATTATATGACTATATTTTTATTTTCTTCCACCTCTTGAATGCCATGGGAGGATACCATGGTTTACCAAAACGATGGGCTTAGAAACCACCAAACATTGAAAACAATTATTTACCATATTGAGTTGATGGAAAAGGTCGATAACCACCAATTTCCACTCATATTGGGTAGCAAGTTACTAGATTCACAATTATACTTTTTTTTGGGGGGGGGGGAATCAATATCATGACAATTTTACTTATTTAAACATTCAAATATCATATAACATCAATCTCATAAACTAAATATGTAACACGAGATGAAACTTCTTTATATGAAATATCATGTAGGAATCAACCTACTAATACAACAATTTGTAAGCACCAACCTCTAAGAGAGACCAATCCCCTATGTTGCTTTGTAGGCACCATCCTACAAAAGATATTGATTCCCTATGTTGCTTTGTAGGCACCAACCTATAGGAAACACCAATCTCCTCTTCTCATTTGTAGGCACCAACCTATAGGACACCAACTCTCCTCTATTACTTTGTAGGCACCAACCTATAAGAGACACAAATCCCCTTTGTTATAAGGTTTGTAGGCATAAATCTACATGAGAAATAAATCCCCACTATTGCAAATATTCATAGGCTCCAACCAAATTCATCAAGTCTACTCGCTTCTTCACAATGTATGTTAGTTGCTTTTGCTTTCACCAAGTCTACTTACTACTTTTGCCTTCACGAAGTCTACTAGTTGCTTCTTCCTTCACCATTTTAGTTCTCCTAAAAATTGTTGTTGTTACCTTATTCCTAAGAATGAAATTACACAACATGCCACATATATAATTTTGCAAATGTAGTTTTGATATTTGTACCATAGGCATCTAAATATTTTTTCTTTGTCTTCTCCATATTTCACAGTTTGAAATATCTGAGAAAGAAAATTATAGCAAGAATGACAGGTTGAATTATTTGAAGCATGTTTTATGACCATTAAGGAACACTAACTTCCTTAGCTCATATCTTCGAAATTATGATAAAATGAGGTTTAAAATTTCTAATACACGTACCTTGAGATATCTTCTTTGTCTCCTCTAGATTTCACTGTCTAAAACATCCCAGAAAGAAAATTATAGAGAAATACCAAGTTGACCTATTTGAAGCATGTTTCAAAAACATTCAAGAGAATTATCTTCCTTAGATCATGAAATTATATCAAAAAAAGGTTTGAAATTGCTACCATAGATACCTTGAGATATCTTCTCTATCACTTCCATATTTCACAGTCTAAAACATCACAGAAAGAAAGTTATAGCGAAAATAGCAAGCTGACCTGTTTAAAGCACGTTTCTGGAGCATTTGGGAACACTAGCTTCCTCATATCATATCTATGAAAATATAGTGAAACAAGGGCTACAATTTCTTCTATGAGTACCATGAGATCTCTTATCTATTTCCTCTTGATTTCACAACTTGAAACATCTCATAAAGAAAGTTATAGCAAAAATGCCAAGTTGACTTTTTTGAAGCATGTTGAAGGAACGTTCAGGAACATTAACTTCCTTAAATCATATATACAAAATTATAGGGAAGCATGGTCTAAAATTTCTACCACATGTACCTTGTGATCTCTTCTCTATCACTTCTAGATTTCACAATCTAATTTGTCATAGAAAAAAAGCTATGGCGAAAATATGAAGCTAACCTATTTGTAGTAGATTTCAAGAGCATTGAGAAGCCTAAATTCCTCGTAGCATATCTACGAAACTATAGAAAACCAATATCTTAAATTTTAAACACAAGTACATGAAGATCTTCTATCTATATCCTCCAAGTTTCATGGTCCGAAACATCACAAAATAAAAGTTACAGTGAAAATTCCAATCTAACTTGTTTGAAGAAGATTGCAGGAGTAGTCATGAAGCCTAGTTTCCTTAGAGAATATCCCTAAAATTATAGCATATCACAGTTTGAAATTTGAACCACAATTACATGAGGATATTATATTTGTATCTTCCAAGTTTCACAATCTCAAACATCCCAGAATAAAAGTTACATAAAAAATTCCATGATGGCTCGTTCACCCCATATATCAAATTTTTGCTTCTACCTTTAATCTCCAAGAATCACCTCAAAAATATTCCTTAGCTCCTCTTACACACCTCATATCTCTTCTTACTTGGAAACACTTCAAATAAATTAATTTATCGTTTATTTATAGTATTGATACATTCAATTATGGGACCAACTTGTAAAAATGATTAGGTTGGGCTACTTGTACTTTGGTTAGGCCATCCTCACAAAATCTTCATATTTCCTCATTCTTATGGAGTTAGAGGGAGTTCCATGTATTGGATAATCTAATAGGGCATCTATTCAAACTATTCTCCTTATCCTTAATAATTTCTTGTGAACATTAGTTAACTTCTTGTCTTTTATTAGATTCTTTAAATTCATCATACAAGTATTAAGAGCATAAATGATAAAGACAATAGACACAAGAAGTAGGCTCCAAGCAAAGGAAAAACCCCTCCAAATGGAAAAGCCAAAAAAATCTCTTCTCTTCTTATAGAATCAGATCAAATGAGGAAAGCCAAGACCCAAACTTCAAGACCGAGACCTCCTCCAAGCACCAAGTCAGCCTTCCAAAAGATCTCCTTCAAGGAAATACAAGGGAAACCAAAGTCAACGAAGGTCAAATTCCTTAAGGTTTGCTTCAATAAAAGTTTCGGCCCTCAATTCAGGTCTACAATTTCAACTTGCAATTTTTTTTCCCTGCAAAAACCCTAAAATCTTCGCTCGTGTGAGAGGAAATGATCACAGAATTCAAATTTTTCTTGAGATGATTCCTTCTCCTAGACCTTCGCTCCCTTTACTTCTTCTTTCTTACTTGAGATTGATTCAGACTTATACAGGTACGCAATGGAATATAGATATAAACATGAACACAGTGATGCAACATATAGAATGGAAATAAACTAGCTCGGGCAATGGTAGTTTATCTCTTAGAAAATATGTGGTGGCTACACGCCTCTAAACTGTATTACAATGAGTCTCAAGGTCCTTTTTATTATTGAAAAACAAGGGAAAACCCTAAACAACCAAAACCCTAACACCATGAGATGGAACACCAAGAGTTTGTGGGCCTCGTTGGGGTTAGTTGGGCAGCCAACTTCTTGGGGTTGTAACTTGGTCATATGATCTTTGTTTGGCGTGTATGATACCTTGTTGGAAAGATCTATTTGAGTTTTATAAGATTTATGGCATGACCTACCCTAGCCTATTTCTATAGGCTTACTACGAACCTCAAAAAAATTTCATATAGTTGGTCAAAACAACTCCAAAAGTTCACGATTAGAAAAACTGCTAAAAATAGTAAATGATGCTATAGTCAAGGAAACATATGAAAGTGACTGGATATCTAGGTGGAATAGGTGGATGGCTACCAATATACACCTGGATTAGTCCTCCCCCTTAGGAAGCAATGGTCCCCATTGCACGCAAAGCCTCCACGAGGTAAGGAAATTTTTGTTGAACCTGGTCCCTGATGAACCACTTGTGCTGGTGAAGGAGGTTGCCTACTTTGACAACTCGATATAGTTGGATCCTCGGCTATTTATTATTCTTGATATGTGTGTCCATGATCCTGTTAGTTGTGGCATGTTCGATACAACTTGGGTTGAGCTTCGTTGGTGTAAGCTGCCTAGCAATGTTGGATGTGTCCAATAATCAGGGGAAAGTATGATCATAGTTGGTACACATTGAATATTGGGTGTGGGCCAAGGAATGGTGGAATGTTGAGCTCGAAGGAATTGTCCCCTACAACCTTGGTGATGGTGTACGACCCATATCGAAGCGAGTAAAGTTTGTGGGGTGGCCAAATGAAGCGCTACTTCTGTAAATGTAACAAAACTTTGTCACCCACCTAGAACCTATGTGGCACCCAATGTTGATCATGACGCTTCTTCTGTTTACCATTGGCTTAGTCCAATATGCCATGGACCTACTGGCGAGTGTGTTGAAAGTGGTCAATGAAGTTGTTAGCCTTGTCAGCTTCGGCCTGTACATGAGCTGAATCTACCTGAGTAGTTGCAAATGGTACGACAACATCAATGGGACATAGTGGCTGGAATCCCAACCCCACCTGAAAGGGACTGTGGCCAATTGAGCTATGGAGAGCTCTATTGTCATTGTGTTGGACATAGGGGAGACTTTCATTCCATGTGCGTGGATGCTTCGAGTTGCACATGCACAAAATGTGCATGATCATCCTGTTGAATACCTTTGTTTGGCCATTAGTTTGGGGGTGGAAGGTCATGGACTTAGTGAGCTTGGTATCAAACATCGACAAGAGGCTTGATCAAAATGTACTTAGGAACCTGTTGTCCTGATCTAACATAATGGACTGTGGGATCCCAAAGTGTACCCACACTTGTTCAAAGAAGAGCTTAACAATGGCTTTTGTTGTGATACGGTTCTTGCAGGCTCCCAGAATGGCCATCTTAGAGAATTTGTCGTTGACCATGAAAACACAGTCGTTTCCATGCTTACTAGAAGGAAGGTCCGACACCTAATCCATGGAGATGTATTCCTGAGGCCGACTAGGAGTAGGCAGAGGAGTATATAGGCGTTTCTTCTTAATGGTTAGTTTGGAAATGGTGCAGGCAGTGTAAGATCTGATGTACTTCCGAACATCCTATCGAAGGTTCAACCAATAAAAATACTTCTGCAACACTGCCACTGTTTTCTCTACTCTGAAATGTCCAACGACCCAACTGTAGTGCAACTCCCAAATCATCTTGGAATGCTCACTTGAAAGAACAAAGAGGTGTCCCAGGTGGCATAACAGTGCACCTTGGAGGTGAAAATCAGGAACTTTCTAGCCTTCCAGGAGCATCTGCTATGTGTTGTCAAATTCTAGATCGCTCTTGTAAAGATGCAGCCACCCGGAAGTCTCGTGTCCACAAAAGTTGAGCACAGTGATCAACGCCATGACTGGCGATCAACTGAGGCAACCTACAACGTTATTGGTGTTTCCCTTCTTATACTTAATGCTCAAATGGAACTGTTGCGGGTATGTGGACCATTTTTTATGGTGATTTTTCTGCAACTTTCCTTGTGTTTGTATGAACTGCAGGGACTGGTGATCTGTGTGGATGGTTATTTCCTTATACATAATGTAATGCTTCCATTGTCGGCAGGCCTGCAAAATGGAGTACATCACTTTTCCATAGGTGGGATACTTTTAGACCGTGTCTAAAAGTTTCTCACTGTGATATGCCACTAGATGCCCCTGCTTAGTAAGAACTACACCAATAGCATAGTCGAAGGCATCTGTCTTAATCTCAAATGGTTGTTGCAGGTTTGGTAACATGAGCACTGGTGCAGAGCAGAGGCGATGCTTCAACTTGGAAAACTCCTTATGTTGGGATTCAAACGAAAATAACTTTTAATTTGCTCCACTCTTAGTGACTTGACTCAAAGGCCAAGTGATATGAGAGAACCCCAACATGAACCTGTGGTAGAAATTGGAAAGACCTAGAAAGATGTGAAGCTCTGTTAGAGTGGTTGGGGCTGACCAATCTTGAATAACTTGTATCTTGGTTGGGTCCACATGCACACCACTCTCATCAATGATGTACCCCAAATATTGAACCTGGGTCATACCAAAAGTGAATTTCTCCAAATTGGGACACAATTTGTGTTATCACAAGGTTTGGAGGACCAATCAAATATGGTGGAGGTGCTCTTCCCAACTCTGGATGAAGATCAAGATGTCCTCCAAATGCACTAACACAAATGAGTTGGCGAAGGGTCACAAGATGCTACCCATTAGCCTCATGAAGGTTGCAAGGGAATTTGTTAACCCGAAAGGCATGACCAGTCGTTCAAAAAGGCCCTCCTTGGATTTGAAGGCAATCTTCCACACATCGGAGGGTACCATTAGTACCTGGTGATAACATGACTTCAATTCAATCTTGTTGAAATATTTGGCCCCCTGGAGCTGGTCTAAAATCTCATCAATCTGTGGGATTGGATACCTATTCTGGACAGTGATCTTATTCAGCGCCCGATAGTCAATACAGAGTCTCCAGGTCTCATCCTTCTTATGTAACAACATGATCGGGCTCCCACGAAGTGATGAACTTGTCCAAATGGTCCCTTTCTAAAACAACTCTTGAATCTTCCTCTTGATTTCATCGTTCTCCGTAAAAGAGAGTTGATAGATCGACCTATTGGGTAATGGCGTGCCCGGGGTAAGATTGATGGAGTGTTTGACCTGACAGTGTAGGGGTACCCTTGTGGATGAGGTGAAGATGTCTTTGTACTCCTCCATGACCATGTCTATTTTTTGTTGTCGTGCGAAGGAGTCCTATATGGAGGTTTTCGATGTGGCCAAAATATTCTTCTTTCCCTGAGGGAAAATCATAAGGAATACAAATTTCCCAGTCTAGGAAATGATCTTACTGCATTTCTTCACAAAGACCAAAGAGATGGTGGTAGGTGATGCTACCTTTGGTATCTTGTATAACTTATTTCCCAAAGAAATAATAACAATGTGAAGCCTAAACTCATACACATCACGACGCTTCCATAAGTATGGTTGGCCTAATAATACATCACAAACTTCAAGAGGAGAAAAATCACACAATACCTCATCTGTGAAGGGCTTGATGTTGTAGGGAAGGCGAAACTACTAGCCGACGTGGAGATCTCATCCTTGGTGAAGCCACTCGATGGTGTACTATTAGGTCCCTATAATACTAGTGTATCCCCTTTATTGTTATTGTTGTGCACATTTAGCCCCCATATTTTTATTGATGTGCCCCATAGAAGCCCACTATTGTTATTGTTGTGCCCTTACATTATTGTTGTTATGTAGGCTCTGAATATATTGTGACCCTTTAGACTCCTATATATACAAAGGAAATATTTCCATTTGTGTCATCAGGGAATTGTTCATTTATGTAATGTAAAGGAGGTTTCCCCCTCAAAGAGGATAATTTTTAAGTCATTGATCTATCTTTTCTTCTATTTTGTTAGTTGGTTGCATAACATTTGGTATATGAGGCATTGGATTTTAGGGTTTCGTTGCTTGAAACAGGTCATCTTGGTATTTTCTAAAAATCTTAAGAAGATGAAATTTCTACCACGTAGAGCCAAAATCATGGTGCACATCATGTAAAAAATCTAGATCTTGGTTCGCTATATATTCAGAGATATTATCTAAGGAAGTTAGGGTTTTTGCAGGCTCCAGAATTCAATCTCAAACAAGTGACCTAGGTGAAATCATCATAACTTTCTCTCTGAGCATCAGATTTGAATTTCATAAGAATTTACTGAAAACACACAGATTCTAGTTTCTTGTGTATCATTTTCAGGGTCGAAGGTTGAAACAATGACACATGGAACACCATACAAGTTCACTCTACTAAACCAGTCTATAATCAGGTCATAGTGGGAGATTGGGCATAACTATTTCTTGGAGAATCCAATATCGTTCTGACTTGTGGGGTTGGAAAGAAGACTCAGAGAGCTACCAAGGGACAAAATTTCAAAACTTAAAGGTTTGAATTTATAGAGATACAACATATTCAATATTGGGTTCCTACAAAGTAAGAAAAATGTGTGTATTTTTTAAAAAATTGGCATAAGTTATGGTTGAAAATCAGTTTGAAGTGATTCAAGTGGCATAGTGAAGCATAACTACATTGTTTTATTCCAAAATGACTCAATCAAGAAAATGGAAACACCTAGTAGGCAATCAGAAATATCTACTATGATGCATGAAGAAAAGGAAGAAATGCAACATGATATATCAAAATTACGAGACCAAGTGTAACACATTTCACTCTCGCAAAGAGTAACCAAAAATGAAATGGAAGCTAATATGATTAGTTTGAGGAATGGTTTAAAAGTAGACATGGAAGTTTTGAAGGATGACATTAAATCAAATATGAAAGGCAATATGGAAGATTTGAATAATGGTTTAAAAGTAGACATGGAAGGTTTGACAAAGTTACTACAAGAAATGCTCCCTAATGGTGAAAAGGTATTAGATGAAACTCATGATGATAACAAAATGAATGTTAATCATGATTTCATAGACTCTAACTTTGGATTCAAGACCCACCACATTCGAAAGATCAATATGAGGAAGTTTGATGGCAAGGATCCAGTAACATGGATACTATAGATGGAGCAATATTTTGATCTCCATAATGTGCAACACACACAAAAGCTAAATATTGCATCTTTATATTTAGAATCTAATCAGTTTGTATGCTATCAATGGATTTGTTCTCGTAAACCACTTGTCACTTGGTCGATTTTTATGGAGGAAATCATAGCACATTATGAGGATACAAAGAGTAACACCTTCTTTAGCCAATTGATAAATCTCAAAAAATAGGGTTCAACGGTAGAGCACATTGAGGACTTTCAAAAATTGAATATCAAGGTAAATGATATTTCACAGGAGAATAGGATTGATGTCTTCATAGGTAATTTAAAGGATAACATCCAACGTGAGGTTTGCCTTTAGGAACCCGATTCATTGGAGAACGCATTCAGGGTGGCAAGAAAAGTTGAAAGAAAAATTATGGCAACAAGGAAGTCTACCACTCACAATTATAAAGATGGGAGTGTTGTTGCTCCTAACCTTCCACAACCTACAAGGTTGACACCACAACAATTGGAGAAAAAAGGAGAAAAAGGGTTATGTTACAGTTGTGATAACAAAGACACTAAAGGTCATAAGTGTGCTGAGAAGAAATTATTTTACATAGATTGTGAAGAGGAGGAAGAAAAGTATCAAGAAACGTAAAAAAAAAAAAAAAAAAAGAATTTATACACCAGGAACCAAGCTCAGAGAAAGAAGAAATGGATCCAATCATATCTTGTAATGCATTGGCAGGAATTACCACTCCTCAAACTAACAATATAGAAGGACATATCAAGAAGAAAAAGGTAATAATGTTTATTGATTCAGGGAGTACCCATAATTTTATTCATTGTAAGATAACCAAGGAATTGAATTGCTTCCTATATCCAGCACCAAAGTGTCAAGTGATGGTTGCAAGGGGAGGAACTGTAAATTGCTTTGGAAATTTGCCATAATATCTATTGAAAATAGCAACAAGAAATGATAAAAATAGAATCCAGAATATTCCAAATTTGTCCTTCAATTAAAGTTCGAATTTAGTCTCACCAGCTGCTTGGAATTAATTAATTAATTCATTATGGATTAATTAGTTGGAGAAATTCAAGTCAGAAGTGTTTCTAAAGTCATGCAACAGTTATCTCTTAAATTAAGGAGATTATTCGTTAATTAAGGAGATAAGATTGAGTTATATTTGAGTTGTAATTAGTTAACTTAGTTTTCTGAGTTAAGTCCAGTTAAATTAGTTCCAAAATGTTTGAGGAACAAATTGTGAGTTATTAGTCAGTTGATGCATGCATGCACTCAACAAGTGTACTCCAGATAACTGAAGATTCTCTCAACAGAAACTCATGCATGTCTATTCTGAGAAAGACCTAGTTGAGCTAAATGTCAAGGATAGGTTACTATCAGTTGCATGTTTTCTCCTATAAAGGAAACTCATCCATGCAGTCAAGGTAAGGTTCCTTGAGGATTGCGTAGTTCTGACAGTGTGTTAGAGCAGTGTTACACCGGGTGAAGGAGATCATCCCAGTGGTAAATGTGCAAGGAAATAGGAGCTTGGAGGGCAGAGGAGAAGCTTTGATTGCCTGTGAGCATTCAGGAGGATTATACTGAGAGCTGGCTAGCTGTGAGAGCTAAGGCTTTGTATAATTCTGATGTATTTCCACCTTGTATGATAATACAGATAGTGGGGTTTTTAGCTGAGGCTTTCCCCTGAGTATTTTCTGTGTTTTATGTGCATTGATTCTTCTTCTGGTTATATGTGTTCAGCTCTGGTTCTTGCTCTATCTTTAAGCTTCCGCAAGTTTGATAGTAAAAGTAGATTATAGTATTTTGCTTTGGTATATTGCATTATCGAGTTAATCTACAGTTAGACTTTCTACATAGATCTTAGAGATAGATTTGTAGAGAATTTGCAGGAAATTCTACATGGTATCAGAGCCAAGTTTATTGGAGTTGTGATTAGTATACTAAGAAGAGAATTAGAAGTTTGAAGTTGGGGGTTGCAGGTGCAAATCGAATTCATATCATACTTCAGGTTGGTCAATGGAATTCTATGGCTTGAGACTTGAGTATGCCTTGGAAGGCAGTGAGAATTACATAGCATGGAAAAATCGCATGGAGGTTGTATTAGAAGATGACGGCTTGAAGGATTTATTTGATCAAGAAATCCCAAAGCCAGGTTCAACTAATGCACAAGAGTTGGCTGAGTGGAAGAAGTGTGTGGCGAGGGCGAGACAGATCATCCTTGAGGGAGTTCGAGACCATATTGTCTCGAGTCTCCATGGGAAGGATACTCCATATTCAATGTGGAAGACATTGAAGGACCTCTACCAGAATATTAGCTGGAAATTGGCGCTCAAGGATAAGCTTTGAAGAGTTAAGATGGAGAATGACGATATTATTTCCACATATCTGAACAAGCTCACCACCTGTAGAGATGAGCTTGAAAGTGTGGGAATAACTACTGTCGATGATGATATGGTGAGTCTCGCTCGCCTTGGCCTTCCAAAGAGATGGAATAGCTACCAGGACTTTGTGAATGGAAGGGAGAAACTGCCGGATTTGGCACGACTATGGACAGATCTCACGCAGGAGGAGATCAGGAGGAGCACACGAGATGGTTCTTCATCCAAGGATGATGATGAAGAAAATATGGCCTTAACGAGTAATGCAAGGAAAGGTAAGGGGAAGGATTCCCATTCCAAATCGAATTCTTCTCATGGAGGGAAGAAGGTTGACAAGTCTAAAGTGAGATGCTTTAATTGTCACGAGATGGGTCATTATGCGACCAATTTCCCATCGAAGAAGTTCAAGAAGGGATCCTCGGATGGATCGGAAGGTGAGGCATTAGCCTCTCAGTTCAAAATGGACTTCACCCTCATTACATGTGTGCTTTCATCGATGATGGGTTGCGGTTGGTATCTTGACAGTGGAGCCTCATTCCACATGACCGACGATAAAAGTTTATTCAGTACCTTGGAGGATAAAGACCTCAAGATTTGCATAGAGATGGGTGAAGACGAAAAGTTTAGTGTTTGAGAAGTGGGCACGATTGCTTTTCAGAGGGAGCATGGAGCTTCTATCACCTTGAGAGATGTCAAGTATGTGCCTGGACTGAAGAAGAACTTGGTATCGGTCGCTATTTTGGAGGACAAAGGCTATGATGTTGTCTTCAGTAAGGGAAAGGTTTTCCTTAGACACATCACCACAAGACAAGTGAAACAGATCAGCTCATGAGTCAGGAACCTGTATGCTCTTGAGGTTCAAGATGCATGCAAAGCCTTCAGGAGCAACGCAAATGTTAGAGACTTGGTGGTTGAGAGGGAGAGTAAATTATCTCTCAACATGTAGCCCCAGAAGAAGTCTCAGACAATTGTGGAGGAGCCACAATTGGAGAAGTGGGCAGAGGGATCACATGCAACCATACCTCCAGGTGTGAGGTGAGGCGAAGTGGAGTGATAGTCTCAAGAAGGCTGAAATTGGGCAGGGTCCAATGAGAGGTTTTATCTCATGGATCGTACCTTGCTATGGAAGCCCAAAGTACATAGTAGTGGGAGGAAGCAGTGGGATTGATGCAGTCAGAGATCAAAGTGACAGAGGCTAGAGAAATCAGATATTGAAGAGCACAGAGAAGGATTGGCAACAATGTAGAAACGATGAGTCAATAGAAGCACAGAGTTTCAGTCGACAGAGGCAACAGTAGTCAGAGACTTTGATGACAGAGGCATCATTCTGATTCAGGTTGGATGTTTTTTGTTTCTGGAATTGCTGGAACAACAACACTAGAGAGAAGTGTTGCATGCAGAACATTCCAAAGGTTCACGATCAGGATCGAGTTGTATTCCTTTCTTGTTGAGAGGGAGTGTTGAAAATAGCAACAAGAAATGATAAAAATAGAATCCAGAATATTCCAATTTTAATTTGTCCTTGAATTAAAATTCGAATTTAATCTCACCAGCTACTTGGAATTAATTAATTAATTCATTATGGATTAATTAGTTGGAGAAATTCAAGTTAGAAGTCTTTCTGAAGTCATGCAACAGTATCCCTTAAATTAAGGAGATTATCCCTTAATTAAGGAGATAAGATTCAGTTATATTTGAGTTGTAATTAGTTAACTCAGTTTACTGAGCTAAGTCTAGTTAAATTAGTTCCAAACTGTTTGAGGAACAAATTGTGAGTTATCAGTCAGTTGATGCATGCATGCACTCAACAAGTGTACTCCAGATAACTGAAGATTCTCTCATCAGAAACTCATGCATGTCTATTCTAAGAAAGACCAGTTGAGCTAAATGTCAAGGTAAGGTTCCTTGAGGATTGCGTAGTTCTGACAGTGTGTTAGAGCAGTGTGTGAGAGCAATGTTACACTGGATGAAGGAGATCATCCCAGAGGTAACTGTGCAAGGAAATAGGAGCTTGGAGGGCAGAGGAGAAGGCTTGTGAGAATCTTTGATTGCCTGTGAGAATCCAAGAGGATTGTACTGAGAGCTGGCTAGCTGTGAGAGCTAAGGCTTGTATAATTCTGATGTATTTCCACCTTGTATGATAATACAGATAGTGGGGTTTTTCGTTGAGGCTTTCCCCTGAGTATTTTCTGTGTTGCATGTGCATTGATTCTTCTTATGGTTATATGTGTTGAGCTCTAATTCTTGCCCTATCTTTAAGCTTCCACAAGTTTGATAGTAGAAGTAGATTAGAGTATTTTGCTTTGGTATATTGCATTATCAACTTAATCTACAGTCAGATTTTCTACATAGATCTCAGAGGTAGATTTGTAGAGAATTTGCAGGAAATTCTACATGGTATCAAAGCCAAGTTTATTGGAGCTGTGAATAGTATATTGAGAAGACAATTCGAAGTTTAAAGTTCGGGGTTGCAGGTGCAAATCGAATTTATATCATACTTCAAGTTGGTCAATGGCGCTCTATGGCTTGAGACTCGAGTATGCCTTGGAAGGTAGCTTGAATTACATAGCATGGAAAGATCACATGGAGGTTGTATTAGAAAACAACAGCTTGAAGGATTTCATTGATCAAGAAATCCCAAAGCCAGGTTCAACTAATGCACAAGAGTTTGCTGAGTGGAAGAAGTGTGTGGGGAGGGCGAGACGGTTCATCCTTGAGGGAGTTCGAGACCATATTGTCTCGAGTCTCCATGGGAAGGATACTCCATATTCAATGTGGAAGACATTGAAGGACCTTTACCAGAACACTAGCGACCAGAGGAAATTGGCGCTCAAGGATAAGCTTCAAAGAATCAAGATGGAGAACGGCGATACTATTTCCACATATCTGAACAAGCTCACCACCTGTAGAGATGAGCTTGGAAGTGTGGGAATAACTACTGTCGATAATGATATGGTGAGCCTCACTCTCCTTGGCCTTCCAAAGAGCTGGAATAGCTACCAGGACTTTGTGAATGGAAGGGAGAAACTGTCGGATTGGGAATGACTGTGGTCAGATCTCATGCAGGAGGAGATCAGGAGGAGTACACAAGATGGTTCTTCATGCATGGATGATGATGAAGAAAATTTGGCCTTAGCGAGTAAGGCAAGGAAAGGGAAGGGGAAGGATTCCCATTCCAAATCGAATTCTTCTCATGGAGGGAAGAAGGTTGACAAGTCTAAAGTGAGATGCTTTAATTGTCATGAGATGGGTATTTATGCGACTAATTTCCCATCGAAGAAGTCCAAGAAGGGATCCTCGGATGGATCGGAAGGTGAGGCATTAGCCTCTCAGTACGAAATGAACTTCACCCTCATCGCATGCATGGTGTCATCAATGATGGGTTGTGGTTGGTATCTTGATAGTGGAGCCTCATTCCACATGACCAACGATAAAATTTTATTCAATACCTTGGAGAAGAAAGACCTCAAGATTTGCATAGAGATGGGTGATGACGAAAATTTTAGTGTTTCAAGAGTGGGCACTGTTGCTTTTCAGAGGGAGCATGGAGCTTCTATCACCTTGACAGATGTGAAGTATGTGCCTGGACTCAAGAAGAACTTGGTATCGGTCACAATGTTGGAGGACAAAGGCTACAATGTTGTCTTCAGTAAGGGAAAGGTTTTCCTTAGACACATCACCACGAGACAGGTGAAACAGATCGATTCACGAGTCCAGAACCTGTATGATCTTGAGGTTCAAGATGCATGCAAAGCCTTGAGGAGCAAGGCCGGTGTTAGAGACTTGGTGGTTGACAGGGAGAGAAAATTACCTCTCAACATGCAGCCCTAGAAGAAGTCTCAGACAATTGTGGAGGAGCCACAATTGGAGAAGTGGGCAGAGGGATCACATGCAACCATATCTCCAAGTGTGAGGTGGGGCGATGTGGAGTGATAGTCTCAAGAAGGCTGAAATTGGGCAGGGTCCGTTCAGAGGTTTTATCTCATGGATCGTACCTTGCTACGAGATCCCAAAGTACATAGTAGCGGGAGGAATCAGTGGGATTGATGGAGTCAAATATCAAAGTGACACAAACTAGAGCAGTCAGATACTGAAGAGCACAAAGAAGGATTGACAACAATGTAGAAAGGATGAGTCAGTAGAAGAACAAAGTTTTCAGTCGACAGAGGCTATAGTAGTCAGAGACTTTGATGACAGAGGCATCATTCTGATTCAGGTTGGATGTTTTTTTGTTTCTGGAGTTGTTGGAGCAACAACACTAGAGAGAAGTGTTGCATGCAGAATATTCCAAAGGTTTAGGATCGTGATCGAGTTGTATTCCTTTCTTGTTGACAGGGAGTGTTGAAAATAACAATAAGAAATGATAAAAATAGAATCCAAAATATTCCAATTTTAATTTGTCCTTGAATTAAAATTCGAATTTAGTCTCACCAGCTGCTTGGAATTAATTAATTAATTCATTATGGATTAATTAGTTGGATAAATTCAAGTTAGAAGCCTTTCTGAAGTCATGCAACAGTTATCCCTTAAATTAAGGAGATTATCCCTTAATAAGGAGATAAGTTTGAGTTATGTTTGAGTTGTAATTAGTTAACTCAATTTACTGAGTTAAGTCCAATTAAATTAGTTCCAAACTGTTTGAGGAACAAATTGCAAGTTATCAGTCAGTTGATGCATGCATGCACTCAACAAATGTACTCTAGATAACTAAAGATTCTCTCATCAGAAACTCATGCATGTCGATTCTGAGAAAGACCCAGTTGAGCTAAATGTCAAGGACAGATTACTATCAGTTGCATGTTTAATCCTCTAAAGGAAACTCATCCATGTAGTCAAGGTAAGGTTCCTTGAGGATTGCGCAGTTGTGACAGTGTGTTACAGAAGTGTTACATTGGGTGAAGGAGATCATCCCAAAGGTAACTGCACAAGGAAATAGGAGTTTGGAGGGCAAAGGAGAAGGCTTGTGAGAATCTTTGATTGCCTATGAGCATCCAGGAGGATTGTACTAAGAGCTGGCTAGCTGTGAGAGCTAAGGCTTTGTATAATTCTGATGTATTTCCACCTTGTATGATAATACAGATAGTGGGGTTTTTAGTTGAGGCTTTCCCTTGAGTATTTTTTGTGTTTCATGTGCATTGATTCTTCTTATGGTTATATGTGTTTAGCTCTGATTCTTGCTCTATCTTTAAGCTTCCACAAGTTTGATAGTAAAAGTAGATTATAGTATTTTGCTTTGGTATATTGCATTATGGAGTTAATCTACAGTCAAATTTTCTACATGGATCTCAGAGGTAGATTTGTAGAGAATTTGCAGGAAACTCTACATGGTATCAGACCCAAGTTTATCGAAGCCATGAACAGTATACTAAGAAGAGAATTCAAAGTTTGAAGTTCGGGGTTGCATGTGCAAATCAAATTCATATCATACTTCAGGTTTATCAATGGCATTCTATGGCTTGAGACTCGAGTATGCCTTAGAAGGCAGCTCGAATTACATAGCATGGAAATATTGCATGGAGGCTGTATTAGAAGACAACGGCTTGAAGGATTTCATTGATCAAGAAATCCCAAAGCCAGGTACAACTAATGCACAAGAGTTGGCTGAGTGGAAGAAGTGTGTGGGGAGGGTGAGATGGATCATCCTTGAGGGAGTTTGAGACCATATTGTCTCGAGTCTCCATGGGAAGGATACTCCATATTCAATGTGGAAGACATTGAAGGACCTCTACCAGAACAGTAGCGACCAAAGGAAATTGGGGCTCAAGGATAAGCTTCGAAGAATCAAGATGGAGAACGATGATACTATTTCCACATATCTGAACAAGCTCACCACCTGTAGAGATGAGCTTGGAAGTGTGGGAATGACTACTACCAATGATGATATAGTGAGCCTCGCTCTCCTTGGCCTTCCAAAGAGCTAGAATAGCGACCAAGACTTTGTGAATGGAAGGGAGAAATTGTCGGGTTGGGAACGACTGTGGTCAGATATCATACAAGAGGAGATCAAGAGGAGCACACGAGATTGTTCTTCAT
Organism: Pinus taeda; assembly: GCA_000404065.3. NCBI lineage: Eukaryota > Viridiplantae > Streptophyta > Pinopsida > Pinales > Pinaceae > Pinus > Pinus taeda. The sequence goes on from APFE030874211.1 coordinate 29,238, forward strand.
CCAAGGATGATGATGAAGAAAATTTGGCCTTAGTGAGTAAGGTAAGGAAAGGGAAGGGGAAGGATTCCCATTCCAAATCGAATTATTCTCATGGAGGGAAGAAGGTTGACAAGTCTAAAGTGAGATGCTTTAATTGTCATGAGATGGGTATTTATGCGACTAATTTCCCATCGAAGAAGTCCAAGAAGGGATCCTCGGATGGATCGGAAGGTGAGGCATTAGCCTCTCAGTACGAAATGAACTTCACCCTCATCGCATGCATGGTGTCATCAATGATGGGTTGTGGTTGGTATCTTGACAGTGGAGCCTCATTCCACATGACCAGCGATAAAATTTTATTCAATACCTTGGAGAAGAAAGACCTCAAGATTTGCATAGAGATGGGTGATGACGAAAATTTTAGTGTTTCAAGAGTGGGCACTGTTGCTTTTCAGAGGGAGCATGGAGCTTCTATCACCTTGACAGATGTCAAGTATGTTCTTGGACTGAAGAAGAACTTGCTATTGGTCGCGATATTGGGGGACAAAGGCTATGATGTTGTCTTCAGTAGGGAAAGGTTTTCCTTAGACACATCACCACGAGACAGGTGAAACAGATCGGTTCATGAGTCCAGAACCTGTATGCTCTTGACGTTCAAGATGCATGCAAAGCCTTGAGGAGTAAGGAAAATGTTACAGACTTGGTGGTTGAGAGGGAGAGTAAATTACCTCTCAACATGCAGCCCCAAAAGAAGTCTTAGACAATTGTGGAGGAGCCACAATGGGATCACATGCAGCCCCAGAAGAAGTCTCAGACAATTGTGGAGGAGCCACAATGGGATCACATGTAGCCATACCTCCAAGTGTGAGGTGGGGCGATGTGGAGTGATAGTCTCAAGAAGGCTGAAATTGGGCAGGGTCCATTGAGAGGTTTTATCTCATGGATCGTACCTTGCTACGGGAGCCCAAAGTACATATTAGCGGGAGGAATCAGTGGGATTGATGCAGTCAGAATTCAAAGTGACAGAGGCTAGAGCAGTTAGATACTAAAGAGCACAGACAAGGATTGACAACAGTGCAGAAAGGTTGAGTCAGCAGAAGCGCAGAGTTTTAAGTCGACAGAAGCAATAGTAGTCAGAGACTTTGATAACAAAGGTATCATTTTGATTCAGGTTAGACGTTTTTTGTTTTTGGAGTAGCTGAAGCAACAACACTAAAGAGAAGTGTTGCATGCAGAACATTCCAAAGGTTTAGGATCGGGATCGAGTTGTATTCCTTTCTTGTTGAGAGGGAGTGTTGAAAATAACAACAAGAAATGATACAAATAGAATCCAGAATATTCCAATTTTAATTTTTCCTTGAATTAAAATTCGAATTTAGTCTCACCAGCTGCTCGGAATTAATTAATTAATTCATTATGGATTAATTAGTTGGAGAGATTCAAGTTAGAAGTCTTTCTTAATTCATGCAACAATTATCCCTTAAATTAAGGAGATTATCCCTTAATTAAGGAGATAAGATTGAGTTATATTTGAGTTGTAATTAGTTAACTTAGTTTACTGAGTTAAGTCCAATTAAATTAGTTCCAAACTGTTTGAGGAACAAATTGTGAGTTATCAGTGAGTTGATGCATGCATGCACTCAACAAGTGTACTCCAGATAATTGAAGATTCTCTCATCATAAACTCATGCATGTCTATTATGAGAAAGACCCAGTTGAGCTAAATGTCAAGGACAGGTTACTATTAGTTGCATGTTTTCTCCTATAAAGGAAACTCATCCATGCAGTCAAGGTAAGGTTCCTTAAGGATTGTGCAGTTCTGACAGTGTGTTAGAGCAGTGTTACACTAGGTAAAGGAGATCATCCCAGAGGTAACTGCGCAAGGAAATAGGAGCTTGGAGGGCAGAGGAGAAGGTTTGTGAGAAGCATTGATTGCATGTGAGCATCCAGGAGGATTGTACAGAGAGCTAAGGCTTTATATAATTCTGATGTATTTCCACCTTGTATGATAATACAGATAGTGGGGTTTTTAGCTGAGGCTTTCCCCTGAGTATTTTATGTGTTTCGTGTGCATTGATTCTTCTTATGGTTATATGTGTTCAGCTCTGATTCTTGCTCTATCTTTAAGCTTCCACAAGTTTGATAGTAGAAGTAGATTATAGTATTTTGCTTTGGTATATTACATTATTGAGTTAATCTACAGTCAAAATTTCTACATAGATCTCAGAGGTAGATTTATAGAGCATTTGCAGGAAATTCTATAATATCAAGCTATCCATGGAGGAATATGTATTGAATATTCCAATGCTTTCCATTCCATTGTGTGGTGTTGATGTTGTACTAGGAGTCCAATGGTTACAATCTTTGGGGACGATAGATTTTAATTTTCAAGAACTTTTCTTGAATTTTGTTTGGGAAGGAAAGGAAGTTGAATTAAGGGGTATCGCATGGAAACTAGGAAATATAATCATCTCTAATGGCATGAAAAATCTTCTAAAGAAAGAAAAACAAAATGAAATTGCACAATTATCCTCACTAGAGGTTCAAACATCAAAATCATTTATTTATCCAGATTTCCAAAATGTCTTGGACAATCATTCCAAGTATTTGAGACTCCCAAAGGCATCCCACCTATTCCTGACCATGATCATGTTATTCATTTGATTCCAGTAAGTGTTGCTCCAAACATCAGGCCTTACAGAAATCCATATGCCCAAAAGAGTGAAATTGAACGTATGGTTGCAGAAATGCTAGAGGCCAGTATAATTCAACATAGTCAAAGTTATTTCTCTGCTCCAGTAGTATTGGTGCACAAGAAGGATCGATCATGTTGCATGCGTCCAGATAATAGGGAGCTAACCAAGCTCACTACTAAATATAATTTCCCATTCTTATCATTGATGAATTGTTGGATGAATTACATGGATAAATTACTTCACCAAGTTGGATCTTCGTTCAAGATATCATCAAGTTAGAATGAAGAATGAAGACATTCTGAAAACAACATTCAAAACTCATGAGGGTCATTATGATTTTTTGGTCATGCCTTCTGGCCTTGCTAATGGACCTTCCACATTTCAAGGTTTGATGAATTCCAATTTCAAACCCTTCCTTAGAAAATTTATGTTAGTATTTTTTGATAGTATACTAATCTACAAGTCTTAGAAGGATCATGTTCACCATGTTGACAAGATGCTCAAACTATTGGAGGAGAAACAATTATATTCAAAAACCTCCAAATGTTTCTTTGGAGTACAGGAGGTGGAATATTTGGGTCATATTATATCTCATGAGGGTGTTAAGGTGGACCCTAACAAAATTAAAGCCATTAAGGAATGTCAAATCCCCACAACCATAAAGCATCTTTGAGGATTTCTCGGGTTGACAGGGTATTGTCACAATTTTTTTAAGAATTATGGGAGAATAGAGGTACCTCTAACATCATTACTAAAGAAAGATGCATTTTCTTGTACTTCAGAAGCAACTAAGGGCTTTGAACATCTTAAAGAGGCAATGTGCCAAGCACTAGTATTAGTTACACCAGCCTTCACAAAAACATTTATTGTGGAATGTGATGCCTCAGGAAATGGAATTGGTGTTGTTTTAATGCAAGAAGGAAGACCCATTGATTTTGAAAGTCGTCCAATCAAAGGAAAGTATTTACATAAAACTATTTATGAGAAGGAAATGTTGGCAATACTACATGCTCTAAAGCAATGGCGACCTTACCTAATGGGAAGACACTTCGAGTTAAAAATAGATCATGATAGTCTTAAATACTTTTTGGAACACAGATTATCTTCAGAATAATAACAAAAATGGGTCACAAAGATTTTGGGTTATGACTTTGAAATCATTTACAAAAAAAGGGAAGAAAAATGTTGTTGTAGATGCAATCTAAAGAAAGGATGAGGAAGTGGAAGCATTGCTTTGTGCCATTTCTATTATCCAACATGAGTGGATAACAGAAGCAAGGGATGAATGGAAGAATGATGAAGAGGTGTCGACACTCATTCAAAAGTTGCAACAAGGTCTATGTACATCTTATACATTTATCTCAAAAAATGATTCATTATAGTAAAAAGATCGCTTATATCTTTGTAAGAATCCCCAACTCAAACAATATATTCTTTTGGAATTACACACCTCTCCTTCAGGAGGGCACCCGAGATTTTTCAAAACTTACCACAGGGTCACGAAGGAATTTTTTTGGGATGGCCTTAAATCTGATATTCAGAAGTTTGTGGCAAAAAGTTTGGTTTTCCAATAAAATAAAGTTGAGACAATTAAGAACCTGGGTCTATTAAAACCTTTAGCCATTCCAAGTCAATGTTGGGAGGAGGTCTTAATGGATTTTATCATAGGTTTACCCTGGTCTGAAGGAAAGAGTATCATCATGGTGGTAGTCGATAGACTTACTAAGTAGGCACACTTTTATGCATTATCTCATCCTTTTAAAGCCAGCATAGTTGCTACTTCATTTATGGAAACAAATCAAAAGCTTCATGGAAACCCAAAGATTATTGTAAGTGACAAAGATCCCATTTTCACTCGAAAATTTTGGACATAATTATTTTCTTGTCTTGGTACTCAATTAGCTCATAGCTCATCTTGTCATCCTCAATATGATGGGCTAACTGAGATAGTGAACAAATGTTTGGAAGGATATCTTCATTCTTTGTATTTGATAAACAAACACAATGGGTCAAATGGTTACCTCTAGCTGAATGGTGGTATAACACTTCCTTCCATATTGCAGCAAAAATGACCCCATTTATGGCACTTTATGGATATCATCGACCATCCATCACATCATCTTTAAGAGAAAATTATAAGGTTCAAGTAGTGGAAGATCACATCAAGCACCAATAACAAGTTCTCCAAATCTTAAAGGATAACCTCACTTTGGTGCAAAATCAAATTAAACAACTAGCAGATCAGCATCGCAGTGAAAGAAGTTTTGAGGTAGGCGACTGGGTATTTTTACGACTACAACCATACAAACAAATGTCTCTCGAGCAATCTAAGAAGGATAATAATTCTCACCCAAGTACTACGATCCTTACAAGGTGTTGCAAAATATTAGTACTATGCCATACAAATTGGATCTGCCTACATCTTCCCAAGTACATCCAATTTTCCATGTTTCATGCTTAAATAAGGTTATCGGTGACAAGCTTCCAGTTCAAACAGTGTTTCTAGAACTTGACAAGGAAGGAAAAATCATATTTGAGCCTGAAGCAGTCATAGAAACAAGAACCCGATAGCTACAGAATCGACCAATTTTAGAGTATCTCATTAAGTGGAAGAACTTACCCGTTGAAGATTTCACATGGGAGGATGAGAATTTTATCCAAAAGCATCCATAATACTCAAGCATTGAAGACAACACTTTTATGAAGGAGAGGGGAATGTTAAGTTCCTATAATACTAGTGTAGCCCCCTTATTGTTATTGTTAGTGTAGCCCCATTATTGTTATTGTTGTGCCCTTACATTTTTATTGTTATGTAGCCTCTGATTATATTGTGACCCCTTATACTCATATATATAAAAAAGGAGGTATTGTCATTTGTGTCAACCAATAATTGTTCATTTATGTAATGTAAAGGAGGTTTCCCCCTCGAAGAGGATAATTTTTAAGTAGTCGATCTATCTTTTCTTCTATTTTGTGAGTTGGTTGCATAACATGTACGGTTGCAGTTGTGGTGTGGTCAGTGAACCTAATCGCTTCACGACCTCTACTGAAATGAGGTTTTTTTGGCTTCCAATGTCGACAATGAACTGCAGTGGAGAACCCTTCACCCACATTTGTGAGTGGAAGAGTCACTCCCCCTCCTTTGGATCTTTGTGCTCAATCTTCTGAATCTTGGTGGTGGTGGCAGTGGCATTGGGCTCCACATCAATAATCTGCTTCCATTTGTCATTCCCCTTGTCAAATTCTGACTAAGAGTCAAAACATGCATCTGATTTGGAAGCCTTCAGATCAACCACCAATGACTGCTTGGCTTGACACTCACTTGTGTTGTGATTGGGGCTCTTATATGACTCACACCATTTCCCTATGTCCTTCTTTGTCTTCGCGGTGTTTTTATTTTCTTGTGGCTTAGATGGGTTGCCTTGGGTCACCCCACCTTGGCTTTGTCCTTTGTTCTGTGGTTTGCGGGCGCCTTTCCCTTTCTTCAAATTTGTAGATCCAAAGTCTCGCTTCTTCTGTTTAAATTTCTGCTTGATCTTGACAGCGTATTGATGAGCAGCGCCAAGTGAGGAGATGTCCAAGAAATCCATCTCATCTTTGATGTACTTATGTAGACAACCACGCTACTTGAGTACCAAATTCCACTCAGAATCCTTTATACCCAACTTTGTGCGAAGGGTATGAAAAATATTTGTGGACTCCAACTTGTCTTGTTCCCTTCCTTACCGCAATGTGGTCCACTTTATGTATTTATCTTCATAGCTCCCAACAGGGTAATTTTGTTCCTTGATGGCATCTCGAAAAGAATTCCAAGTGGGTGTAGCTGAAAATAGTGAGGGTTCCTTCTCGTCCTTCTGTTCATAGTAGGTTTCCCACCATTCCTTGAGATGGGGGGGCGGCTTTGAGAAATGAAAAAGTAACCTTTTCCCGATTGGAAAAGTCATGAACCGAAAAATATCCTTCCAACAGATTCAACCATATATATATGGCGTATGCATTTATTTGGCCTTCAAATATGGGAATGTCAAAGTTGACTTGTACCTTAAAGGGAGTGGCGCCTCCAGAGTGGTTGTTGAATGAAGATGTGTAGCCTATGGGTAGCCGCCAAAGGATATGGGCAAAATTATCCATCATCGCATTCCTCTGTCGCTCAAGGGCTTCTTTGAGAAATATTTTGAAAGGAACTCCTTCTCCCTCGTCTTTCTCTTCTTCCACCATGGGAGGCTTTCAGGGGTTGCGAGGCTAGTCTTACAAAGTTTAGGCCAATTTGAGCCTTAACTCATTATACCCTGACCTTGTTAGGGACATGCAAAGAAAAACATAGAAAGATCAGACCGCTCTGATACCACTGATCCAAACTTATACAAGAACACAACAGAATAAATATACAAACATAAACACAAATATGTAGCAGAAATAAAACTTCGTTTAATTAATATCAAAGAACTGAAATATGCTTACATACATAATGGAAATAAACTAGCTCGGGTGATGGTAGCTTATCTCTAAGAAGATATGTGGCAACTACATACCTATGAATTATATTACAATGAGGCTCGAGGTCATTTTTATTATTGAACAACAAGGGAAAAACCTAAACAACCAAAACCCTAACCCGAGAAGATGGAACAACAAGAGTTTGTGGGCCCCATTGGGGTTAGTTGGGCATCGAACTTCCCGGGATCATAACTTGGTCATATGATCTCTGTTTGGCGTGTACGATACCTCGTTGGAAATATCTCTTCAAGTACTACAAGATTTGTGATAGGCACTTGCCTATGGTTATGGGCCTACTGTAGACCTAAAAAAAATCCGTTTGTGGGGTCAAAACAACGTCAGAAGTTCAGGACCCAAAAAACTACTACAAGTAGTAAATGTTGTTATAATCAAGGAAACAGATGAAACCGACTAGCGGTCTAGGTGGAATAGGCAGTGGCCACGAATATCCACCTGGATCAAAGATCGAACTGCAGAAGTATATGCTAATGAGGTCAAAGCTCCTTCTATATATATGCTTCTCATGTGGTTGAAAAGCCCTCTCTTAGGCTGAATTTTCACAAGTAGGGTCGACTTGGTCTTGGAGGCCATTTTAATTTTCTAGACTAAAAAATACATTATTTTACATGTTACAACTTTCCCAAAAGTGTCTTGTACAAATAATATTTACTCTCTTGACTCGTGACAATTATTCTTATGACTTGAAAAACCCTAGGAGCATGAAATGCACACTTGAACTAGTTGACCATTTAAATGGAGCATGAAACCCATGCTTGAAAATAATATTTTATGTTTTTATTTTTCTTGTTACATAAGGTATACATAATGACATGAGTATAATGACAAATATGAAGATATACATAATGACATGAGCGTTATAAAATTATATATTACAGAGAAATGGAACACATAAAATATATTGCATAAATATAAACACATAAAACGAGAGAGACACAGATATATGTGGTTCACCCAATTTGGGCTACATCCATGGAGAAACAGTCATTCCTTCCTTTATATTATCCAGCAAAATGAAAAGATATAACCTACAACAGATCTGATGTAATTCCCTCTTCTCTCTCGCACAATCTCCTCTCTCTTTCTCCCTCAGAATATAGATCTACATAGACGCAATACAATTCCCTCATATATAGCGAGGGGTTGCCTTCTAGGGCAAAAAACCATAAATTAAACATAACTTCTACTGTCAGATTTCCACCTAATGAATGACCCAGATTGACTACGAAGTTACAACATTTTACAAGGCAATTTTACATCTATTTTTAGCTTCGGTGGCGCTGCCCCCAATCCCTCGCCAAGGGAGGGCTCCAAATAATCGTCGTCACCCCCCCCCTAGACCCCCCTGGTGGCATACATTTTACGGGCAGCGTTTCCACCACATTATGAAATGGGGTCCAATGCAGTGATACCTTTGAATAAGGAAGCTAATCAGGCTCCAAACCCAACAATGAGTACAATGACAATTATGAAGATCGAAACTAGTTACATTTTCCAACACTCCCTATTAACTAGGGATGTATTCATAATTGTATAGCCGATACAAGGATATTCTCAAACTAAAGAGTTCTCATAAGAAGAGTCAGATTGTTAAGCCATCTTTAAGCATTAACATCATAACCAACATTTTCAACATAGTGAGTCCTTTAACTGACAAGCTCTTCTTATTTCAAAGCATAATGTTGGGGGACTTTATATGAGACACCACATTGCCTCTTAAGGCACATACCCGATATGGATGTTCAGTAGTCATGTCCTTTTAGGACTGTTCTTATCTTTAAATACCCATTTGTTGATGGTGTCAAACCCCACCAACATACAGGGGGTCTCCTCGAAATGAAGTCCCAATTAGATCTCACATCATTTGGTATAGGAGCCACATCTAGAAATGTGGCTTAGCTGCCATATACTTAAAAATTTGCCTTGGTTGCTGATTAGCATGAGACAGTAACACACATGTACTTTCGAATGAATAAGTAAGTATGCCTTGTGAAATGTTCAATTGTAATATGTATCTAGGTTCTTTCACCAGAAGGGAAGAAAAAGTGAGCCTTTAGAAGAAAAGTATTAGTATTATTCCGATAAAGACACACACACATACATATGAAATAAGCGTTGACTATCTAGCGAAGTGATTCACATGGACATAACAATCATTAAAACAATTGCAACACATATTTAACAAGATGAGCACCAAAGTCAATGAAATAGTTCAATTTCCTTAGTACATGTGAACACACATACCACAAACATATAAAGAATAGTCTTATTACAATCATGATATATGCATGAAAATGTGTTGGGTCAATGAGGTTCGAATATTAAGCTAAAATTCTAAGATACATTGATACGATGAAACACCAATAGCTCCAATAGTGGATCATTAAGCCACTTCTTGCTCTCCAAAAGAACATTTTTTCTCTCTAATGCCTAGATGGAGAAGCCAAGGTGAAAAGTCTTTTGCTTGAGTAATGAGGCTTCTTTTATAACAAGATGAATGACCTTTCATATTCCTCATGACTCTTAGACTTCTAATTTGACCTTTTGAATTCCGTGAGACTTTTGGACTTTTCCTAATGACTCTTTTGTCCATATATGACTCTTGGACTTCCATATATTTACATTTGCAATATTTTCCAAAATTACATCATCATTTTCCACATCATCATGGGACGACAACATTACAAGTCATATACATTGAAGGCTTGGACTCATAGTGACTTGTAAACATGGATTTCTTTGAGAATTGACGACATTGCTACTATGTCTTCAATACTTGTAACAAATATTGCATTGTTGTTTCCTTCTACCATCCAAAGGGGCTTGAGAAATCATGGAGTCTTCATGAGTCACTTTGATCATCTGAATCCATCATTCCTTCAATTGTCACAACAAGGTTCCTTTGTGCATTTTGCCTTCAAGATGCTTTCGTCGGTAGCCTTTCTTAAAAAAATCTCCCTGTAGATATTTTCCATGCTTTACTAAACACTTGCAACTATAAATCACTTAAGGAAAGCAAACATTAGCTAAAAAATACTATCATGTTTCATGAAAAATTTCTAACCGTGGCTCAACAATGTGCAAAGGAGAGAGGGAGAGGCCTTCTGGGTGCAAAGCGCACTTATAGGAGAGATGGAGAGGCCTTTTGGGTGCAAAGCACACTTACAGGAGAAAGAGGAAGGCTTCACTACTCACTGATATTGTGCCACATGTAGCTCTAGAGGAGGACGAGACAAGGTGGGTGCAAGTCATAGTTGGAAGAGGCAAGGGAGAAAGATTGTCCACTAAAACCATGCCATGCATTAGGGAGGAATTCCAAGGCCACAAGGAGGGAAAATTTCATAATCCTAAGGCACAATGGAAGGCATCACTTCCCACTAGAAGTGTGTAGTGTAGCACACTAGGAGCTAGAGGCTTGAATGGCGTAGTGAGGGAGGACAAGCAACATGAGGGTCTATTGACTAGAATTGCGCAGTGTGAAGGAGAGAGATGGAGGCTCAAGTTGGCGCAGGTCACAATTATAGCTGAAAAGGAGGGTCCCCATTAGGCCTTAGAAGTGCACAGTGTGCTCTTCCCAGCATATAAGGCAGGCTTGCAAAGTTAGAAAAATGGCTAAGTACAAAATGGTGAAACATAGAAAAACACAATGAGTTAGTGGAGAAATCAAGCATAACACATCTCAACTCATCCGAAAAACTTAGACGATACCCATGGCTAAGAAATATACATAAAAACGCCAATTTGTAAACAACCTCCAAATGCAACAAGTAAAAAGAATGTGTAGTTGCGACCAATAAGGGTCGTTTTGTGACTAGGAAGTGTATTATGACTCCAAAGTGTGCAATTGCTTCTCTTAGTGATATGATGACACTTAGGAAGGGACATGGACACTTAAAACATGTGTAAGAACATAAAATTACACTTATTCAGCCAAAAGCAACACTTCATGTGACATAAGGTAGGCTCCAAAATTCGAATATAGCAAAATTTTGGAGGGTGTTGTAGCAGTGATAACACTTGGCGACACACTGGGTGAACTTTAGCTTCTCTGTTTGGGGGTATCTTTTAATAAAGAGTGAGCCCTTTAGGAAGTATTCATTCATCAAGGGTATTACTCAGGCTTTCCCACTTAACCCAATTATAGATGTAGTACCCACCTTTCCTTCCTTGGCTTCACACACCAACAAATCTTTCCATTTCACAATTATTTCGATCTAGAAGAAGGGTAATATGTAATTGTGAGTTAAAGATAATTAGAGTCTTAGTTTTCATCTTTGGTGTTGCTTCACTGCCAGCAGGCATGTTCAATACCTCGGTGGAGTCATTATAGGAGCGCAAGTATCGCTTGTTAAAAATACATAAGGAAAAGTCTCAATTTGATTTTTGCCTTAATTAAATTGAGGAAATTCAAAATTCCATATCATCAAACAACTTGGAGGGGGTAATCGAGGTGACATGGCACTTGTCACTCAAATAAGAACACTCAATTTGAGTTAATGAGTTGAGGTTCAATTTGCTTGAGTTGCTAGGAGTCTAGCTTAGTTAATTCAAGTTAGGGGAATCGAGTTCAATTGTGTATAGTGGATTCCTAAATTTTAAGAGCCTAGGTTGAGTTAATTCCAGTTGTAGCAATTTAATTTAGTTAAATTGAGTTATGGTTTGTTAAACTAGTTCTAACTGTTGGAGGAACTAGTGGAAGGTCAAGTTGTGGAAGTGGAACTTCAACCACACTCAGTGATCAACCAGATAACTGATAAATCAAAATAAAATTAGCTCATGCATGTAGAAATTTCGAGTTACCCATATGAGATGGAGATTCCAAGGCAGTGTACTATCAGTTGTAGACTATTCCAATGTGTACAAGTGGTGCATGCAGTAAGAGGAAGGGCCTAGAAGAATTGCATAATCCAAATGAGGGAATTTCACAATTAATAGGGGCATAATTCCCAAGGGAAGAATGCAAGGAACTATGTAAACCCCCTATATACTTCAGCAACGTGTCTTGTGATTGTAAATCTACACCTAACGTTAGAGACCTTCTTCTAAATTCTTGGGTGTAATCTTGCACTTTTTGACTTTTAAGTTGTCTAAAGTTTTGCCAATTCATGATGGCTTTCTGCATATATGCTAGAGGGTAAAAGAGTCTTTTAATTGCAGCAATGAAATCAGACCAAGAAATTGAGATCTTACCATGTTTTTTATCTCTTCTTGTGTCTTGGATTCCCACCATACTAGTGTTGCACCCTCCAGCCTCAAGGAAGCTAGTTGAATCTTTATATCATCATCTTGAAGGTTTTGAATTCTGCAATAGACCTCCAACTAACGAACCCAAATGTCAACCTTCTCTGCATTCACTTCACCATTATACATGGGCAATTCAAATTTAGCATCAAGTTTTAACAAGGGCGTTTTACTAGTTCCTTTTGAGGTATGTTGATGAGTATGAGTAAGGGTTGTATTAGTGGAAGAGGGTGAAGATGTTTGTGAAGACGAAGATGAAGATGATGGTGGAGAGGTTGGAGGTTTACCTCCTCCTCTTGAAGAACCTTCTCCTTTTGGAGGCTTGGAGCTTTCACCCTGCAGTCTTGTATTCCTCTCTTCATAGAGGGCTTTCACCATCTTTGTCATGTCAAAGAAAGCCTTCCCAAAAACCTTCTCATCTTCTATCATATTTGTAGGCTCTCCTTCATGTGACATGCTCACTGAAGCTTCAATTGCAATTTGAGGAAGAACTGGTGGTGGAGATTGTGGCAACCTTGCACTCCTCCTTGACCCAACTTCAGGACTTTCAACCAGTTTCCCTTCTCCTCTCTTGAGCTTCAACCTTGTAAGCATGACATTCACTTGCAAACAATTAAATCCTTCTTGCACAAAGAAAACCAATAGCTTTGATACCAAACTTGATATGAATGGGAAAATTAGTTTTGTTGTGCTAAATTCCTCTTCAGAATATGTTAGAGTGCTTAAGGATTCATGAGGTTAATTGCAGGTTTAAACATGAGTTTTTGAGAGTTTTTATGTAAATTACATGTACCAATTAACACAAACAAATGACTAAACAACAACATATAATAGAAATGAACATCACCAAAAAAATATCACAACAACACATGATGAAGGAGTTCACCCCTCCTGGGCTATGTCTCCTTGGTCTAGCTTTCAATGGCTTGACCCTTTCTACTATGCTCAAAAGTGTGCATACATCAGTTTACAATGCTCAGATAAATTTGAAACTTGTTCCAATGGTTCCAGAATGCCCAAAAATTCATGTTTAGCCTCTTCTTGCTCCTGATTTGGTAAAAAACTGAAGAATTTATGGCTTCCCCAAGTCTTTCTGCTATTTGCTCTAGAAACTCCCCAATTTCTGGCACCATCCTACAATTTTTCCCCAAATTGTGCAAACGGAACGTCAATTTCGCTGAATTCCAGGTGAAATTGTCAGACGCTTTAAATAGACTATAAGGCCTTAAATCTGAATTTTATGGGCCACATGGGTGCCACGTCCCTGGGGCTAAGGCCAACGGCCCGCCCTCGTCGGCCAGGCCCCCCGCTCCGTTCCGCTGGTGGTCCCGTGGGTGGCGCATGTCCAAGGACTGGCCCCTGTGGCTAGCCCTTTCCCCGGAATGGTGCAGACATAAAAGTTAAATATATGCCTACACCATAGTCTATTAAGAACTATTGTGTGTGGCACGTTGGTAGAAGGCTTGGTCTTGATACTTGGAGGTCGTTGGTTTGACCCCTGTTGCTGCTACCCGGACCTTAAGTAAACTTTTGGTGGCCCCGGGCTTCCACATGGCAGCCTCTAGATGGGCCACGTGGCAGCCTGTGGTTGGCCACCACCCATCCAATAGAATTTCGCTAAATGCACCCAATAACATCGTGCCACTTGATACCACATGATTTGTCGAAGGCCCATTGACCAGTCAACCTTGCCACCTAAACATACACAGTTAGCGCCACATCAGCAGTACAGACTACTGACTGGGCTGTCACATTTTACAAAAATTTGTCTGTTTAGGGAAGAGAACAAAACATGAATCTCGGAGCATATGATGTTTGTTTCAAGAGAAACAAGTTGTGCCGAATTCAGGATGACGAACACTACACGGTCGTTCAAGTTCCACACTAATCTGACAACTTTGAATTTTGAGCTATTTTTTTAGCACCTAATCATGCATGAGTCCCATGTCCTTCATTTCAAATTCTCTTTCAAGGTCCACCTTGCAAGAACCGATCAGCTTCTCATCAACGGTTTAAATGAAATCATCAACATACAAGACAATAATCAACAATTTACTTCTACCATAATATGATAAATGTTTGCATTCAATTCACTTTTGGTGAAGCCCAACTCGGTGAGATACTTGTCGATTATGGTGTACCAAGCACAGGGTGCTTGCTTGAGACCATATAATGCTCACGAGTCTGCACACATGCAACTTCCTATCAAAGGTCTCAAGACCTTTTGGTTGCTTGATTTACACCTACTCCTTAATAACTCCATTAAGGAATGTTGTTTTTACATCCATTTGGTGGATCTTCCACCCAATCTGTGCAGCCAATGAAAGAATTGATTTGATGGATGAGTACCTTGCTACTGGAGTAAAGGTCTCCTCATAGTCAATTCCCTCAAGTTGAGAGAATCCCTTGGCCAAAAATATGGCCTTGTACTTCTCTATGCTTCCATTTGTTGCATTCTTTACATTGAAGTTCCATCTGAACTCCACAATTGATTTATCTGTTGGTCTTGGGACCACTTCCCAGACATTGTTCTTTACAATGGACTTGTATTCCTCCAGCATTGCATCAACCCATACAAGTTGCTATGCTACTTTCGCAAAAGAGGGTGGCTCAGTGATTGGAGCCATGTAGCCAATGTACTGATTAGGTGACCTGATCCGAACTTAAACAGGGACACAACAACTTACATATATAATCATAAATACAAAGATGCAGCAGAAAAACACTTCATTTCAATAATAGAAAAATACTGAACTATGCTTACAAACATAATGGAAATAAGATAGCTCGGGCGATGGTAGCTTATCTTTGAGAAGAGATGTGGCGGCTACATGCCTCTGAATTATGTTACAATGAGGCTCAAAGGCCTATTTATTATTAACAATGGAAAACCTTAAACATCAAAAAACCTAACCCTAGGAGATGAAGCACCAAAATTGTGGGCCCTGTTTGGGTAAATTGGTACATCAACTTCTTGGGGTTGTAAATTTGGCATACGATCTCCGTTTGGCTATTATAATGCCCCATTTCGAAGATGTCAAAGAGAAGGTTGGAAACAAACATGCAAGCCAATTTTGGATGATTTTGGTCTCTTTGTTTTCCCTAAAAACGTCATTTAGGGCCTCAAAACGGCTCTGGAAGTCCAGGACCCAAAAAACTGACAAAAATAGTAAATTGTGCTACAATTAAGGAAACCGAAAAACTAAAAGAGACAGTGTTGGGGGTCCAAGTGGAATAGGTGGGTGGCCACCAATATCCACCTGGATCATTCCTCCCCCCTTATGAAGTAATGGTCCCCATTGTGTTGAGTGCCTCCATGACATGGGGAAACTTCTGCTGAACTTGGTCCCTGGTGAGCCACTTGCCTTGGTGAAGGAGTTGGGCAGCTTTCACAACCTGATATATTTGGATCTTTTTCTAGCGAGTGTTCTTGATCTTTGTGTCCGTGATTTGATCAGTGGTGGCATGTTCCATGCAGTCTGGATTTAGCTCTGTTGGTTTGAGTTGTTCTGCAATGTCAGATGTGTCCAACAATGGTGGAAAGTATGGCCGAAGGCAGTCTACATTGAACATTGGGTGCAGAGGAAGTAATGATGGAATGCTAAGCTCAAAGGCATTGTCCCCTTTAGCCTTGGTGATGGTGTATGACCCATATAGGAGCAGGCGAAGCTTGCGGTGGGGTCAAACGAGGTGCTTCTTCTACAAATGTAGCCAAACTTTGTCACCCACCTGAAACTTGTGTGGCACTCGATGATGATCATGGAGCTGCTTGTACTTAGCATTGGCTTTGTCCAATATATCATGGACCTGCTAGTGGATGTATTGAATGCGCTCAATTAAGATGTTAGCCTTGTCGGCTTCGCACTGGACATGAGTCGAATCTGCCTGAGCAGTTGCAAATGGTATGGCCACATCAATGAGAAATAATGGATGAAATACGAGCCCTACCTAAAAGGGGTTGTGGCCCGTTGAGCTGTGGAGAGATCTGTTGTAGTTGTGCTGGACATAGGGGAGGCTTTCATCCCATGTGCATGGATGCTTCGAGTTGTACATGTGTAGAATGTTTACGACCATCCTGTTGAGAACCTTTGTTTGGTCATCAGTTTGGGGATGGAAAGCCATGGACTTATTATGTTTTGTATCCAACATCTGCCAAAGACTTGACCAAAATGCACACAGGAATCCGTTGTCCTGATCTGAGATAATGGATTGTGGGATCCCAAAGTGTACCCATACACACTCAAAGAAGAGCTTAGCAGTGGCCTCGACTGTGATACTCTTCTTGCAGTCTACCATGATGGCAATTTTAGAGAATCTGTCGACAACCAAGAAAATGTAATCGTTGTCGTGCTTAGTAGAAGGAAGGCCCGACATGCAATCCATGGAGATAGATTCCCAAGGCCAACTAGGAGTAGGTATAGGAGTATACAGCCCTTGCTTCTTGATGGTTGGTTTTGCAATGACGCAGGTGGTGCAACATGTAATGTACTCCCCAACATCTTGATGAAGTTTCGGCCAATAAAAATACTTCTGCAATACCGCCATTGTTTTCTCTACTTCAAAATGTCAAGCGACCCGACTGTAGTGTGCCTCCCAAATCATCTTGGCACGCTCGCTTCAAGGAACACAGATGTGTCCCAGGTGGCATAACAGTGCATCCTGGAGGAGAAAATTTGGAACTTGCTTCCCTTCTAGGAGTGTCTGGTATGTGTTGTCGAATTTTGGATCGCTCTTGTAAAGATGTGGCCACCCCGATGTCTCATGCCCACAGGAGTCGAGCATAGTCATCAGCGCCATGACTGGTGGTCAGCTGAGGCAATCAAAGACATTATTGGTGCTGGCCTTCTTATACTTAATGTCCAAATGGAATTGTTTCAGGTAGGTGGACCATTTCTGATGGTGATCATTCTGCAACTTCCCTTGTGTTTGTATGAACTATAGAGGTCGGTGGTATGTGTGGATGATTGTTTCATTTCCCATAATGTAATGCTTCCATTGATGACAAACCTGCACAATGGAATACATTTCTCTGTGTAAGTGAGGTACTTTCAGACTGTCTGAAAGTGTCTCACTGTGTTAAGCCACTAGGAGCCCAGGCTGAGTAAGAACCGCACCAATTGCATATTCAGAGGCATCTGTCTCAATCTCAAATGGTTGTTGCAGGTCTGGTAATGTGAGAACTAGTGCAGAACATAGGTGATTCTTCAACTTGAAGAACGCTTGTTGTTGGGTTTCAGACCAAAACTTTTCTTTTGCTCCGCCCTTGGTGACTTGACTTAAAGGCCAAGTGATAGTAGAGAACCCCAACAGGAACCTACAATAGAAGTTGGCAAAGACCCGAAAAGCTGCGGAGCTCTGTTAGAGTGGTTAGGGTTGGCCAATCCCAGATGACTTGTATCTTCGATGGGTCCACATGTACACCCTGCTCATCAATTATATACCCAAGATATTGAACCTAGGTTAGGCCGAAGGTGCATTTCTCCAAGTTAGCACACAGCTTGTGTTGTCGTAGGGTTTGAAGGACCCGTCCAATATGGTGGAGGTTCTCATCCCAACTCTTGCTGAAGATCAAGATGTCATCTAAATACACCACCATGAATGCATTGGTGAAGGGTCACAAGATGTTGTCCATTAGTCTCATGAAGGTTGCAGGGGCGTTCGTCAATCCGAACGGCATGACCAACCATTTGAAAAGGCCCTCCTTGGATTTGAAGGCAATCTTCCACACATCAGATTGTTCGATAGGCACCTGGTGATAACTTGACTTCAAGTCAATCTTGCTGAAATATTTGGCCCCCTTGAGCTAGTCAAGAAGGTCATCAATCTGTGGGACTGGGTACCTATTCCGAACAATGTTCTTGTTCAACGCCCAGTAGTCAATACAGAGCCTCCAGGTCCCATCCTTCTTCTGTATCAATACAATCGGGCTCCCACATGGTGATGATCTTGGCCTGATGTGCCCTTTCTGCAATAGTTCTTGAATCTGCCTCTTGATCTCATCATTATCCAGAACAAAGCGTTGATATATCATCCCATTGGGCAGTTGTGCGCCCGAGGTCAGATCGATGGAGTGCTTGACCTGACAGTGCAGAGGTACTCCTATAGGTGAGGCGAAGATATCCCCGGACTCCTCCACAACCTTGTCCATCTGCTGCTGCTATGTAGAGGAGCCTTGCCTGGAACATGGCCACAACCTTCTTCTTGCCCTGAGGGTGAATCACAAGGAAAACAAATTTCCTATTCTAGGAAATGATCTTACTGCATTGTTTTGCAGTGATCAAAGAGATGGCGGTAGGTGGGGCTACCTCTGGTATCCTGTACAACTTGTTGGCCAAGGTAATAATCACAAAGTGAGGTATAAACTCGTATACAACATGTCGCTTCCACAAGTATGGTCGTCCTAGCAATACATCACAAACTTCAAGAGGAGCAACATCACATAGTACCTCATCCGTGAAGCGCTTGATGTTGCAGGGAAGGCGACATTATTGGCTGATGTGAAGATCTCTTTGATGAGCGCCAAAAATGTACAATTATTTGGGCTCATTCAACTTCCTAATTTGGCTTGATCCACCATTCTCATTTGTTTATTGCATGTTTTTTATTATTTTTATGTTAATAGAGTGAATTTGGTTAGTCATTATGCCAACAAGTCTAATGGGTGCTTTGTGTAGCCTTGTTGGTCAACTTGGAGACAAATTTGAAGGTCTTAATGAGCACTTGGCAGCCAAATTCGTGGGAGAACAAGCTAGAGGATTTGTAGGAAGGTGTCCCCCTCATTTATGGGTCCTTACCTCGGATTCTCCACCATCAGCTCGGAGTTCAAAGGCCACCGAATCAATGAGCACAAGGGCAGCCAAGCAAGTCAAGTTGGACTGCTGTTAACTACAAGTCAAGGGCAGCCAAGCAAGTCAAGTTGGACTGCTGTTAACTCCAAGTCAAGGGCAGCCAAGCAAGTCAAGTTGGACTGCTGTTAACTACAAGTCTTGGGCAGCCGAGTCCCTAACTTTTAGGAGGACTGTTGGGTCTTCGAAATTGTATAAATAAGAGAGCTTATGGCCTCATTTTGGTTAGCTAGTAGGGAGCTAGTAGGCAGCTAGTTGTTAGCCATTTGATAGTCCTTTTTAGCTGGTAGTTAGTCATTTTGTTTTAGCCATTAGTTAGCTAGCTTGTAATCCGAGTTGTAGGCCATGGATTAGTTTTGCTTTCAGCTCTTTCTCAAGCTCTCCTTGTGGACAGTTTTGATGTAATTGTTCATTCTTGGTTAATAAAAATGGATCCAGCTTTGCACCAGCTCTAAATCTTTCTTGGGAGGCTGTAGTTCTTGGGGTTGGGCCCATCTCAAGCGCCCAGTACCTCTCTTGTTTATGTTTATGTGTCTTTGTTGCATTCTCATAACAAAATCTGCTATTTGAATTCATGGCATAAGTAATTTAGGTTGATGCATTTTTGGTTTGGTGACAGTCATAATCTTTGGTTTCATTCACACTCCTCTTTCTCGTTCCATTACCATCTCTTCCATCTTGATCACGCATGCAAGCATATCTCTTCCTACCATTCCATCACTCCTCCATCACTTCAAACCTTCACGGCCAAGCATCCTGTAGAACTGCACAGAACATCCTGTAGAAGACCTACAGGACTATCCTGTAGTAACCCCTGAGTTTCCTTTAGGATCCCCTGCAGACATCCTGTAGGAGGCCATTCACTCGATTGCCGAGCTTCTGAACGTGGAGAACCTCTGTGGATGGATGCTAAGGGTCCATAGGGACCTCACCTAGCCTGCCCAACCTGTTCCACGCTTTCCTTCCTTCTCCATCCCATCTGCACAACCAAACCCCAATTAGCACACAATCATAATCATTCCACCCACTTAAAGGAAAATACAAAAACATGTCTTTTATGATGTAAGCAGTTTAGACCCATGCATTTTCACTTATTAGAGATAGTAGCAGCATTAGTAGAAGTTTCCTTCACGTCATTTGCATTATAGAGGCTAGACTAGTTAAATTAGGGTTTCCTAGGTTTACATGCTTTGATTTGCTTTCAGTTCATTGTTGTCAAGTAGATTAGTCTTCTTTGAGCTAGCTTTCGTCCATCATTGATAAAGCTTCTTCTGTGAGCCATAGAAGTTGGCTTGAGCCCTAGCGGACTTGTGCCAGCTGACCAAGTGACAGCTGCGACAAGAGCTAGTACTTGTGCATATAGCACCGCTGCTTCCAAGTTTGTACGAACTACCGGGTTGATAAAATTAAGAGACAGGAAGCCCCAGGAGTTGTAGCATTATTGCTACAATACTGGGGCTCACCATCTTTTTGGCGCCGTTGCCGGGGAAGCGGCAGAGTATT
>APFE030874212.1:27015-38062 GCA_000404065.3 Pinus taeda
GGGTTGGTTCCTAGTGTATATCCTCTTCTTTTGATATTTCTTGATCCTTTTCTTCCTCCTCTTCACAATCAATGTAAAATAATTTCTTCTCAGCACACTTATGACCTTTAATGTATTTGTTATCACAATTATAACAAAGTCCTTTTGCTCTTTTTTCTTCCAATTGTTGTGGTGTCAACCTTGTAGGTTGTGGAAGGCTAGGAGAAACAACACTTCCATGTTTATAGTCGTGAGGGGTAGAATTCATTGTTTCCATAATTTTTCTTTCCACTTTTCTGGCCAACCTGAGTGCCTTTTCCAATGAATCAGGTTCCCAAAGACGAACCTCATGTTGAATGTTATCCTTTAAAATCCCTATGGAGAAATCAATCCTCTGATTGTCTAGAATACCATTTTCCCTTATATTCAATTTTTGAAAGTCCTCAATGTGCTCTTCCATTGAGCACTTTTTTTTTATATTTATCAATTGGCTAAAGAAGGTGTTTCTCTTTGTATCCTCATAATATGTTATCATTTCCTCCGTGAAAATTGACCACGTCACAAGTGGTTTACGAGAACAAAGCCCTTTATACCATAAAAATTGGTCCGGTTCTAAATATGAATATGCAACACATACCTTTTCTAATAGTTGCACCTCATGTAGATCAAAATATTTCTCCATCTGTAGTATCCAATTTACTGGATCCTTGCCATCAAACTTCCTCATATCGACTTTTCTTGATTTTAGGATCTCGATCTTGAAACGACTCTAACTCTGTAATTTCGGATCTTCCAGTTCTGAAATCATGCCGTGCAGTAGCCCTCTGCGTCCTCTTTCCAATGCCACCAGTCTAATCAAAGTTGGATTCTTCAAGAAAGAGTTATGCACAATCTCCCAAGATGACCTGATTATATACCTTTTCAGAAGAGCGAACTTGTATGAAGTTCCACGTGTCATTTTTTGACCTTCGGATCTGAAAAATATACACAGAAAACTGTAGTCTGCCCTCTTTCCACAACTTCTTACGAAATTTCAATCTGATGCTCAGAGATACAGTTATGATGATTTTCCCCAGATCACCTGTTTGGGATGTAATTCAAGAGCCTACAAAAACCCTAAATGTATCAGATTGTGTCTCTGAAAATATAGCGAAACAAGATCTGCAATTCAGACCCGAGGTTCACACCGATTTCTTCTCAAATGGGTTTTTTTTTTAGCTTCTGAAACTTCGTAGCGAAAAAAGTTATAGCGAAAATGCCACGATGACCTGTTTGGAGCAGCAAAACCTTAGAATCCAAAGCTCTGATACCAAATGTTCTGAAATTAGATCACAGAAAGATAGAAAAGAAATATAAACGCCTTAGAATTCAGCCTCTTTGAGGGGGCAACCTCCTTTACATTATACAAATGAACAATTCTTGGATGATACAAATGACACGACCTCCTTTCTATATATAGGAGTCTAAGGGGTCATAATATAATCAGAGCCGACATAACAATATAATGTGGGCACAATAATAACAATAGTGGCTTTTATGGGGCACAATAATAACAATATGGGGACTACATGGGCACAACAATATAATAAGGGGGTTGTACTAATAACAATAAGGGGTTACACTAGTAGTATAGGGACCTAACAAATTATTTGAAAACCCCAAGTTTTCCAAAATATATCGAAATTGAAGTGTTGATTGGTTAAGGAGTGAAACCTGTAAACGAAGGCTCATCCTTCACTTTTGAGGGTTAATCACATGTTATATAATCACCACATCTCCAAAGACAAGTGGATGATCAAACCAATTATTTATTCTTTAGAAAATTTTGGTCCATGAAACCACATTAAGAAAATATTATTCATTAATATTATATAGAGAATGTATATGCTCTAGTATTTATATATAAGATTTATCAATCTCTTGGATATGATAATCTTCACAGATCATAAGTTGTTACAAGAAATATTGTTTGGACATATAATATTATAGGGACACAAGCTTTACAAAGGAATTGATGCTCTTTGAAGCTATCATAATACACATGATGTATTTGCAAAAAGAAAGATAAAATGTGATTTAAAGCACATTCAAGGATGTTTATGAGTAGCTGCTTTTGAATACATTGAGATGAAATCAAAATTATGAGCACTTCATTTAGCATGATACAATTCTTCAAACTCTTCCTTGTCAACTAGAAACAAATGGTCATTTTCCCTTATGACATTTATCTCGTCGATCTCTGCACCATCTTCACTAAATACTTTAATAGGATGAAACCCAAACTTTAGACCTGCATGTACACAATAATAATTGTATATTTCAATTCTTGTTTAATGAGTTTTCAAGTAGAAATATAACACATGGATTGATAAATTATTTAGTAATGAAATACTCACCAGCCATTTTAAGTAGATAGTCGATTGTGTTTGGCAAGATTACCAATTTTCCTAACTTTGTACACTGCTTATTTTTGCTAGGATGGTTCTTATAGATTATTACTCTAATAGGAGGAGCTTCACATATAGAGCTTTGCTGGAAATTACGCCAAGAAATGTCGGACAAACTTTTTGCTCCATTTGTAGTCAACATTGTAAAACGTGAGAGTAGATATTCATAAGACCAATTTTCATTGCTCGATTGCTTTGATCCATTAAAATGCTGGAAATAGAAGAAAATGTCAATAATATAACAATATATGCATACATACCTACATTAACATCATTACAGATAAAGTTCAAATGAAAGACACTCTCTCTTTTGATCCTCTACTAACAAAGCATATAACAAGATAGCTAACATGGTCACTTGTTGAACAAATAATTTCCATGATAAAATCATATGTATGTTTACATGGTATTTTTCTTATATTTGAAAGAAGTTTCCATTGCTTTAAAAAAATATACTTAAAAAAACATGTCACTCTTACAAAAATACACAAAAAAATAGTATAAATTGTATAGATTGAAAATAAGCTTCATTTAGAGTTCTTATTATATGACTATAGATAATTACTAATTGAGCACAAAGGAAAATAGGAATTATGAAAATTGCTAACAATGTAAGGAAAACCTAAATTAACATGGATACTCTCTTCATTGCCCTTCTTCCATGACGATGAAAAAAATTATAGTAGATATCACATTGAGAAGTACTATGATGGAGCAACTAAAGAAATCTAGAAATTGTTGTAATGTTGTCAATGATTTCAAAGTTAGGGGGATGCCCCAAAGTGAATAACATGTTAGGGGGAGACTCTAATGTGGATAATGTGTTAGGGATAGTCCCAGCCAAGCCAAAGGAAGCACATGATTGAGTCGAGTTGTATTAATGGGAGACCCAACCAAGCAAATTAGAGTGCATACTAAAACTTTTATAAATAATTCAATTGGTGAGAATAATGGAGTATGGAAAATGATATGAAGCAATGTGATTTGAGGTGTGAGGATTAGAGTAGCTTGGAGTAATGAGGCTTGGGGAGTAGAGATCTAAGGTGCAAAGAATAGAGAAATATGGAGCAAGGAGGCTTGAGGAGCATATATTTGAGGTGGACAACAAGTATGTGGTGTGAAGTTTACAATGCGGAAAAATCTAAGGCATGGGAAGAGGCACATAGTTGGTAAGACTAAAAAACCTCAAAATTCGCTATAACAGGCAAGCCTTCAAATTTCAATAATTGTTGAGCCACTTTGTCAGTTAAATAGGAACTAGTTGACAAGGTTTTGTTGTCAACCAACAATCTATCTATCAAACACTTGACATATCAATATTTCCATAAAAGGCTTGGCCTGCATTTTTCATGATATCTCGATATCTATTAAGCCCTTGGACATAGTGCTTGGTCAAGTTATAAAACTTGGAGCTTAAGCTCCTTAGCATATCACCTACTAGAACATTTTGTTCAAGCACATGTCCACAAATATTTTGTTATCCCAATACCCAATAAGCACTTGGTCATAACCCTTGCTCATGAAGGTGCTTAAGTGTAGCACTTGAGTGCTAAAGCCCCTTGGCATATCGCCTACCAAGACATTTCGTTAAAGAACATGTTTGCAGTTCTCTGATATCTTAAGACTGGATAAGCACCTAGTGTAGTGTCCTATTTTTTCCTAGTATAGTTTTGTCACTCCTATCAAGGGTGATTTTTGATGAGTTATATATATGGTAGATTAATCACTTGATTGAGGAACAATGTTTTATATACATAGTTATATTTCCTTTTATGTTTATGTATGGCAAATTGATCACTGGATTGTGGAACACTGTTTTATATAGTTATATTTTCTCTTATGTGTGGTATCTTTAATTATCTGTATTAGATGGCTTTGGTTAAGTAAATGTTATGCATATGTTTCTCTTTTTGCATCTGATTTATGAAGCAGGTGTATGACATGGATGGTGATCCAAAATTGAGACACATAGACCCATGAATGCTCATGGTTATGTGGAATAGATGGTTAATTATAATTTATGGATGATACATGATTTGCGTGATTATATATGTCTAATATTGTACTAAGTAGGATGTGGTAGGGGACCTGGTCATTTTCCAACAAGGATGTTCAATTATGAATGACTATGGACGTCATTTCTTCAAAACCAAAATGACTTTGAAAGTCACGCACCATTCTTCATAAAATGCGATGAAGTTAATTTCATTATGAAATTCATTTGATTCCTTTGATCTATGAGATTGTAATGTGTGCAGGTCTTTGAACAAGGCCTTACCAGTGAACCATCAGATGGGTAAAATCTCACAATCAGTACCATAAGTAGAAACGCGGAATTTCAAAGCACAATAGATGAGAAAGCATAGAAATTAGGGTGTGGAGTCTTAAATCCAAGAAATATAAAGACGTGGAGTCTTTTATATTTAGGGCGCGGAGTCCTGAATATTTAAAAAGATCAAGTTTTGGAATCTTAGATCTTTGGAGTAGATCAGGGCGCAGAGTCCTCAATCTACTAAGGCACGAAGATGCATGAAAAAGGGGTGGGAAATCCGTATTATCTGGAAAAAAAAATACCACTCATGGATGTTGAAAATCAACATCTCATGGATGAATTTCGTTCTCACAATTATGGGATGACTTTCTAAAAATAGAAAGTCATGTCTAGCATCTCAAGTGAAACTTTCCAAAAATAGTAAATCACCTTAAGGGTTATGGTTGTAAGTGTTTGACAAAATGCCTCAATGGCTATACATTTCATGCTTGCAAACTGTTTGACATAATGCTTCAATGCTTGTAGCTAATTACATTTATGAATTGTCCATAAATATGACTAAGTAAATTTAGGATTTGCAACCAAGATCTTTCTCGAAATATCTCAATGAATAAGCATGGCGATTCCATTGAATTAAAAATAAATATTGACAAAGTCAAATTTGGGTAAGTGAATTGTTGTACTGTTAGCTCACATATGAATTCATAATCATTGGAAACCACTCCTTTAGAAGTTGAATTATCTTGTTTTTCTTTCCTTTTTGTTACCAAAGAATATATAGGCATGTTATTTAAAACAAAATCAAATTAGTCACTCTTAAACACATTTAATTGCAATAGAATGAACAATTAGCTTATTGGAAAATCGTGGTTTGTAAATATTGATATTATTTATCCCACTAAAGACCCTATCATTTAAACGTGATGTTAAGCTTGAGAAACAAGTATTATGGTTGTAAGTTTTGGATCTTGACGAACCATGACCCTGTAGTTTTGATGAGAAGATTAAAATTACCATGGGTTAGTTAGTTAGTAGAAATTAGTGTGTAGTGTAAATGATATACCATTGAAAAAAAATATAGATATATGACCTTGCATTAACTTTTATGTCTTAAAAATTAAAATAAAATAAAATAATATCGCATTTTCAGTCATCCTTAGTATACTACGGATGGTTCGTAGGGTGGGACCTTACATATGGTATCAGAGCCAAGTTAAAACTCTAGGACCTAGGGCTTTCCTACTAATATTTATTTACTTACCTGAATTTTCCTTAGTCAGGTTAAGTAATCATGGAGAGAAAATCAAGGATGAGGAAGGAAGTCTCATCTCCACCTCCCCAAGCTAGAGAATCTGAGCAAATATCCATCAGGAAAGTAAGGGATATGATGTTATCTTTCGAAAAGATGGTTGAAGTCTTGCTTAGTAGGGTTGGGGGAAATCCTTTAGTACCTAGTTCTTCATCTCAAGGATAGAGGCAAGAAATACCATCTGATGGAGAAGTACATAGAGAGTTGGAAAAAGTTAAGCTTCCTATCTTTAAGGGTACCACAAAAGGGGAGGTAGCAGAAGCTTGTTTGGAAAACATGCGCCTATGTTTTGAGTTGCACAACTATTCTAGTAACCAAAAGGCAAAGTTGGCTATATACCAACTTAAGGAGAGTGCACTATTATGGTGGAGGAACTTAGAATCCCAATTGGGATACTCCATGTCTACCTTGACATGGGAACGATTTGAAGAGGAATTTCAAGCAAAGTACCTTTCTATTGAATACTTGGAGAGGAAGTTGAATGAGTTCCATGATCTCAAGCAAGGAACTAAGACAAATCCTTGAATATGAAGTGTGATTCATGGAGTTTCTTAGATATGTTACCCATATAAATGTTGAAGCCCTCAAGATAAACAAGTTTTTGTATGGGTTGAATCCTATTATAAAGGAAAAGGTGTGCATTTTGAGGCCTACTACATTGCATGAGGTAGTGCAATAAGAAATTATAGCCAAGAAAGAATTGTTGGGGAACAAAGGTGGGGATAAAACCACAAATCTATCATTCCATGGGAAACCTCCTCAAAGGGGAGGCCAAGATGTAAGACATAAGTTATGTGGTTCATATCATTAGGGATTTCAAAAGAATCATACTTTTAAGAACCAAAGAAATAACCCAAGGCAACATCTTCAACAAAGTAATGCTCGCACTCAAGAATCACCTAATAAAAGGGTCAAATTTATGAAAACTACTCCCACTAATGGATGTTGGACTTGTGGAGGGCCTCATTATGAGCAAGATTTTCCTGAAAAGAAGACTGAAGCACAATCGGAGCAGGAACAAGCCATTGTTAGAGATATGGGCAGAGCCCATAAGATTCATGCAGTTATGAAAAATCACCAGGTCGAGCATCAACCTACAGTGCTTGAAGCATCTGGTAAGCTAAATTGTATGGTTGTTACTATTTTGATTGATCCTAGTGCAACTGAAATTTTTATTTCTTCTAATGCTTTATTGAAATATAAATTTGTGGCAATAGAGAAAAATGATTTTGATCAGGTTGAGATGGTCTCAAGGTGATCTCAAAAGGTTGAATGCTTAGTGTAAGAGTGCCCTTTAGACTTGGGAGTGTGTGTCACAAATGTGAGTCTTTATGTGACGCCACTTGGTCAATATGATGTGATAATTAGGATGGAATGGCTCAAAGCCACTGGGCTGTGCTTAATTGTCGAAGAAAAACCCTTCATTTTTTGAGTTCTCCATGGGCTAATATATGGTTCTCCATGGGGAAAGGAGACCTGTTTCTTTAATTTTATCTCATTTTTGTAGATGAAGAGAAGTCTTAGGAAAATATGTCAAATGTATGTTGTAATGAATTTAAATAAGGGAGAGCATTCATCCTTTAAACAATATCCTTTCCTTTCAGAATTCTCTAATGTCTTTCCAGAGGATTTGCCTGGTTTACCTCCAAAGCGAGAGATTGACTTCTCCATAGAGCTAAATCATGGTACCGAACCTATATCCAAAGCTCCCTACCGAATGTTTATTGCTGAACTTCGTGAGTTGCGAGTGCAACTTCAAGAGTTAATGGATCGAGGTATGATTAGACCTAGTGTTTCACCTTGGGGAGCTCCTATGATATTTGTAAAGAAGAAGGATGGATATCTTTAGCTCTGTGTTGACTACAAGCAATTGAATCAAGTCAATATTCGAAATCAATATCCTTTGCCTCACATTGATGATCTATTTGATCAAATGAAAGGAGCCACCATATTCTCCAAGATTGATCTTCGATCTGGGTATCATCAGCTCAGAGTTAAAGAAGAGGATATTTCCAAAACTGCTTTTCGGACTCATTTTGATCATTATGAGTTCATGGTTGTTCCTTTTGGGTTATCTAATGCCCCAGGAGTGTTTATGAGTATGATGAATGGTGTATTTCGGAAGTACTTGGACAAATTTGTACAAGTGTTCCTTGATGACATCCTAATCTATTCAAAGCCCCCAGAAGAGCACGAGAAACACCTAAGATTAGTGTTGCAATCCTTAAGATAAAATAAACTTCATGAAAAAATGTCCAAATGTTCTTTTTTCCAATAAAAAATTCATTACCTTGGACACATTGTCTCTAGTGAAGGCATTATTATTGACCCAAAAAAAATCGATACAATTTCAAAATGGCCAACACCTTCTAATGTGCATGAAGTCTGTAGCTTCATGGGTATGGTAGGATATTATCGGAGATTTGTGGAAGGGTTTTCAAAAATAGCCATCCCAATCATGTCATTGCTTAGGAAGGGGTACGATTTAATTGGACAAATGAGTGCAAGCAAGCATTTTCCAAGCTCAAACAATGTTTGACTACGACTCTGATACTTAAGGTTCTAGATATGGATAGACCATTTATAATATGTACTGATGCATCAAAAGATGGATTGGTTGTGGTCTTATCACAAGATGGTAGATTGATTGCATATGCATCTAGGAAGTTAAGGCCGCATGAGAAAAACTATTCAACCCATGATCTAGAACTAGTAGCTATAGTTCATGCCTTGCGACTTTGGCGACATTATCTGGTGGGAAATAAATTTGAATTGAAAATAGATCACAGAAGTTTGCAACATATATTTGCTCAAAGTGATCTAAATGCTAGGCAAAGAAGGTGATCAAAACTCCTAAGTGAATATGATTTTGACATAACTTACATCAAGGGTACATTGAACAAAGTAGTCGATGCACTCAGTCGAAGACCGCGCATCTTTTCAGTAATTCCTTTGAAGATTGATTTAAGGGAGAGCATATTGAGGGCACAAGATGTAGATGAATGATGCAAGGAAGTTAAATTTTCTCTTTGTGGGGAGGAGGCTAAGAAAAGCAAGGTAGAAGGGTATTCTTGTGATGACGACGGTATAGTGAGATTCGTGTAAAATATTGTAGTTCCAGATCAAGATGGGTTTCATGAGTTAATTATGAAAGAAGCTCACCGTGCAACATATATGGTTCACATGGGAGTCCAAACGATGTATGTTGATTTAAAGAAAAATTCTTTTAGGCAGTCACGAAGAAGGATGTGGCAAATTTTGTGGCAAAATGTTTGAAATGTCAGCTAGTTAAAGCAGAACATGGTCATCCAGCAGGATTATTACAACCACATAACATTCCTAAGTCCACATGGAAAGAAATATCTATGGAATTTATTGTTGAATTAACTAAAACAACCAAAAGTCATAACTCCATTTTGGTGGTGGTAGATAAGCTTACTAAGAGTGCCCATTTTATACCTGTTAGAGATACTTACAAAGCATCTAAAATAACACAAGTATTTATCAAGGAGATTGTTAGACTTCATGGTTTTCGTAAGAAAATCATATCAGATAGGGCCTCTATATTCACAGGAAGATTTTGGACTAGTTTCCAGTGAGCCCTTCAGACACAATTAAATTTTAGTACAACTTATCATCCAGAAACTGATGGTCAAACTGAAATAGTAAATCAAGTGTTGGAGGACATACTTAGAATGTATGTAATGGATCAAAAATCTAAGTGGGAAGATTATCTTCCTCTAGTGGAGTTTGCTTACAATAACAATTATCATTGCTCCCTTGGTATGAGCTATTGTATGGAAGACCATGCAGAACACCTTTAAGTTGGGAAAGATTAGAGGACATAATCTCGATAGGTCTTGAAATGCTTCAAGAAATGGAAGAACAAGTGTGTCGTATAAGGCAAAAATTAAAGGAGGCACGGGATAGACAGAAGAGCTATGTGGATATGCATAGAGTGGATCATAGTTTTAAAGAAGGGGAGTAACATAGTTACTGATCAAACGAGAATTATTACCTCAAAACGGGTACTCAAGCCCAAAAATCCCAAAAAAAACATGAAAAAGCACCTTGAAATCAAAAAGTGTTGAAGGCTTTTTTCTTTTCTTTTCTTTTCTTTTTTTTGCTTTTTTCTTTTTTTTCTTTTTCTTTTTTTTCTTTTTCTTTTTTTTTTTTTTTCTTTTTTCAGAGTAAATTTTCAATATTTTTTAAAAATAACAGTGAAAAACAAAAAGCCATTTTGTTTGGTGAAAAAAACACCTTGAAATCGAAAAGTGTTGACGCCAGAATAACATTTTTTCTTTTTCTTTTTAGGGTACATTTTCAACATTTTTAAGTAATGACGTTAAAAACAAAATATCATGACTCTGAAAAACTTTAAATTTCCAATGATTTTCAAGCATGACATTAACGATAAAATATCATGTCTTTGAAAACCCTTAAAATTCCAACGATTTTTAAACATGACATTAAATTTAAAATGTCACTTCTTTGAAAAACCTTAAAATTCCAACAATTTTCAAGCATGGTGCTAAAAAAACATATTTATAATTCGTTTTAACCATAACATTAAAGATAAAATATCACGACTTAGAAAAATATTAAAAATCTTGACAATTTTTCAACCATGGAATTAAAACAAAAGATTATCACTACAAAACAATCTTAAATTTTCAAAATATTTTAAACATGACATTATGGAAAAAATTTATGATTAAAA
This sequence comes from Pinus taeda, assembly GCA_000404065.3. Classification (NCBI taxonomy): domain Eukaryota; kingdom Viridiplantae; phylum Streptophyta; class Pinopsida; order Pinales; family Pinaceae; genus Pinus; species Pinus taeda. The sequence goes on from APFE030874212.1 coordinate 37,743, forward strand.
AAACTTTAAAAATGGACACCTGAATGAAAGAGTTATTATACCAAGAGAGATTTTTTTTAAATGCTAAATGTATAGCGATTTTGAAATCTTGGCCTAAGACAACCTGATACATTGCAAACAAAATTTAAAAATCAACTATCAAATTGACACGCAGTATAAGTGAGCTCAACCCATTGTAATGAAAACTTAAAGACAAACCATGAAATTAACACATTGTAGGGCAGAGTCAATTCATTATAACGAAAGATTTAAAATCAACTATCAAATTGCACATAATGGGATGGGGTTGCTAGACAAGCATCGACACATACCCTACAAAA
>APFE030874212.1:39367-71798 GCA_000404065.3 Pinus taeda
TTTTATTTTTACGTTTTATGTTTTATGTTTTTTACATTTTTTTAGGTTTTTTGTTTTTTATTTTTTTGTTTCTTTTGTATATTTTTTTGTATTTGATTTTTTTTGTCATGTTTTTATTATTATTATTTTTATTGTTTATTACTAACATAAGAATCACCAACATTTAAAAAAAGTTATCCACACTTAATTTATTAGAAAATTTAAAGTGTAAAAACTAAGCCCTCTAAACAAAAAGGGTTGATGCTCATCAACCCTTTTCAAAATCAAGATAAAAATCACTAACAAAAAAAAATGTTTACACTTGATACATAAAAAAAATTTAAAGTGTAAAAAATAAACCGTCTAAAAAAGTGTGTTGATGCTGCATCAACACTTTTCAAAATCAGCATGAAAATCACTAACATTTAAAAAAATGTGTTGATGTTGCATCAACACTTTTCAAAATCAGCATGAAAATCACTAACATCAAAAAAATGTTCATACTTGATACATAACAAAATTTAAAGTGCCAAAAATATGCTTAAAAAAAAGTGTATTCTAGCATCACCACTTTTCAAAATCGGGTGATTTTTTGCTACCTCAAAAAAACGAGTACCAGTTCACTTTCTCGTTTGATCGGTAACTAAGTTGAGTTTTTTTTCTTCGAATAAAACCTCGGGAAAGCTCTATTAGGTTTGGGAAAGGATCTAAGCTCTCTCCTCGATTTATTGGGCCTTCTGAGATCATCGAAAGGGATGGACATGTGGCATATCGTCTTACTTTACCACCAGTTTTTCATCGTATGCATGATGTATTTCATATTTAGGTATTATTTAAGTATGTTCATGATCCTTCTCACATTTTAGATTGGCATCAATTACAGGTAATAGATGAAGGGATTCTGAAGGCAGAGCCAGTTTGCATTTTGGACCATCGCACTTGACAGCTCAGACATCGCATGGTGGACCAAGTAAAGGTCCAATGGGATTCATACAGTCCTAGTTCCGCCACTTGGGAAGATGCATCTTCTATGCGTCATGAGTTTCCTTTTTTGTTTAGTCAAACTTTGGGCCAAGTTTATTCCAGGAGGGGGCGTATGTAGTGTCCTATTTTTTTCCTAGTATAGTTTTGTCACTCCTATAAAGGGTGATTTTTGACGAGTTATATATATGGCAGATTGATTACTTGATTGAGGAATAATGTCTTATACACATAGTTATATTTCCTTTTATGTTTATGTATGGCAGATTGATCACTGGATTGTGGAACAATGTTTTATATAGTTATATTTCCTCTTATGTGTGGTATCTTTGATTATATGTATTAGATGGTTTTGGTTAAGTAAATGTTATACATATATTTCTCTTTTCGCATCTAATTTATGAAGCAGGTGTATGACATGGATGGTGATCCAGGATTGAGACACATAGACCCATGGATGCTCATGGTTATGTGGAATAGATGGTTAATTATGATTTATGGATGATACATGATTTGTGTGATTATATATGTCTAATATTGTACTAGGGAGGATATGGTAGGAGACCTGATCATTTTCCAACAAGGATGTTCAATTATGAATGACTGTGGAAGTCATTTCTTCAAAACCAAAATGATTGTGGAAGTCATGCACCATTATTGGTAAAATGTGATTAAGTTAATTTCATTATTAAATTCATTTGATTCCTTTTATTTATGAGATTGTAATGTGTGCATGTCTTTGAAAAAGGCCTTACCAGTGAACCATTAGATGGGTAAAAGCTCACAATCAGTACCATAAGGAGAAACGTGGAGTTTCAAAGCACAGTAGATGAGAAGGCATGGAAATTAGGGCGTGGAGTCCTAAATCCAAGAAAGATAAAGACATGGAGTCTTATATATTTAGGGCGTGGAGTCCTGAATATTTAAAAAGATCAAGTTGTGGAATCTTGGATCTTTGGAGTACATCAGGGTGCAGAGTCCTCAATCTACTAAGGCACGAAGATGCGTGAAAAAGGGTGTGAAATCCCTATTCTCTGGAAGCAAAATACCACTCATGGATGTTGAAAATCGACAACTCATGGATGAATTTCCTTAAATAAAATTTCATTCTCACAATTCTGGAATGACTTTCTAAAAATAGAAAGTCATGACTAGCATCTCAAGCACGACTTTCCAAAAATAGTAGATCGCCTTAAGGGTTATGGTTGTAAGTGTTTGACAAAATGCCTCAATGGTTGTACATTTCATGCTTCATACTGTTTGACATAATGCTTCAATGGTTGTAGCTAATTACATCTATGAATTGTCCGTAAATATGACTAAGTGAATTTAGGATTTGCGACCAAGGTGTTTATGGAAATATCTCAATGAATAAGCATGATGATTCCATTGAATTAAAAATCCATGCTGACAAAGTCAAATTTGGGTAAGTGGGTTGTTGTAATGTTAGCTCACATATGAATTGATAATCATTGGAAACCACTCCTTTAGAAGTTGAATTAACTTGTTTTTCTTTCCTTTTTTACCAAAGAATTCATAGGCATGTTATTTAGAACAAAATCAAATTAGTCACTCTTAAACACATTTAATTGCAATAGAATGAACAATTAGCTTATTGGAAATTGTGGTTCATAAAGATTGATATTATGTATCCCACTAAAGACTCTATCATTTAAATGTGATTTTAAGCTTGAGAAGCAAGTATTATGGTTGTAAGTTTTGGATCTTGACGCATCATGACCATGTAGCTTTGATGAGCTTTGATGAGAAGATTAAAATTACCATGGGTTAGTTAGTTAGTAGAAATTAGTGTGTAGTGTAAAGGATACCAATGAAATTAAAAATATAGATATATGACCTTGCATTAACTTTTATGTCTTAAAAACTTAAAATAAAATAAAATAATTTCGCATTTTGAGTTAGCCTTAGTATAATACTGATGGTTGGTAAGGTGGGACCTTACACCTAGTCACAACCTCGTTCTCAAAGGTGCTTCAGTGAAGCACCTAAGAGCTAAAGGCCCTTAACATATTACATGTTGGGATTTTATGAAAGGTGTAGTTTAAAATTTCTCTGGTTCTTGATATTCGATAAGGCCTCAATTATAGTGCTTATTCACAAAGGCACTAGGTTATAACACATAAGGACTTAAGAACTCTCAACACATTTCCATATCAAAAGTTTGGTTAAAACATAATGTCGTAGTTATCCTAATATCTCGATATATCGGTGCCTAGCCTTATCAATTGATAGAAAGGTCATCAACATTTGACATAAATAGTTGTCGTCATCTAAGCTCCAAAATTCTTGGTTTTACGGGGATTTTTAGCATTGCACAATTTCAAGTATTTCCTAATATTATGGTGCAAAGGCAGAATTCGATGCTTGTGACCCCTAGCACCGCCAGTCACGACAACACATAGAGAAATTTCCAACAAATGTTGTTCGTCACAACAGAGTTTTGCACACCGAGAGTTTATAAAGTAAATTACTTGTCAATCCTCTAGTATCCGATAGACCAATGGTCTATGTTGTTAACTCAAAGAAATTGTAGACAACTAACCGAAATATTTCCTATCTCGAGGATCAAAGGGAAGTTAGTTTCATGGAAATTTCTAACACTAACTCTTTTGGGCATTTCTTCTGGTATCTGGGTATTACTATAAGCGCAAGGGAATAACACATAGTTAGTTACATGTGGTTTATACGTTTAGTGTTAGGGTTCTAATTTTTCATCAATTGTACACTATTGATAGTAATAAGCACGTAGTGTTAGGATTGGTGTCTCCAACATGTTGGTGCCTACACATTCTTGAAGCAGAGGAGATTGGTGTCTCTAGTAGGTTGGCACTTACAAATTCTTGAAGCTGAGGGGATTGGTCACTCCAGTAGGTTGGTGACTACAAATTTTTGAAATTGAGGGGATTAGTGTCTCCTGTAGATTGGTGCCTACAAAGAACTATTATATAAAGACGTTTAGTGTTTTTTCTCTCAAAAGGGTTTCCACGTATATATTGTGTTTCATGAACTACTTATGAAAATATTTTCTTATGGTTCTTGAATGTTTAAATAAGTAAAATTGTCTTATACTAATTCAACCCTCCACCCCACTGGCCCACCCCCTCTTAGAGTAAGTGTGAATCCAATAGAAACTTTGTAATGTTGCACAAAAGTTTCAAGTAAGATAAGCCATGGGCATAACATCCTCTTCAATCCTCTTATTAAGAGCAGATGTTGGCCAAGTTCTTAGGGTTTAGTATTGAACTTATGCTTATACTTCGGGGGGGTGAATCAGTATAAGATTTTTTTTAATGAGCATTCATCAATCATTTATTAACTTCAAAAGATTAAATGAATGTAAACTCAAATCACAATACATAGAGTTTAATGTGGAAAACCTTGCGAGAAAAAACCACAAAAATCTATCTTTACAAATGTTTGTAGGCACTAACCTATTGGAGACACCAATCTCCTTAGTTGAGCACCATCTCAACAAGATATTGTGTGGGCACCAACCTACTAGAGACACCAATCCCTTTGGCTAAGCACCAACTTATCAAGACCTGTATAGGAAGCAACCTAAGAGTGCTTATGAATTCACTTGCATACTTCATACTTCATGCATTTCATAGCATCATCATACCCTTAACTTTCATGCCTCAATGCCTCTCTTGGTTTCATACCCTAGACATAGCTTCAAACCCTAGTTAGATTTAACCTTCATGCCCTAGCGAACCTCATAGTATCATTCCCTAGAATATACTCCCAAACTAGTGCACTTCACAACGTCAAAACCACAAAACAATGCACTTCATATCATTTTAGACCTTAGTCCCTCATAGGCCACTCTTAACACCCTAAGAAAACTCCCTAGAGTCCTCTTACACACCTTTAAACCGCAAAAATACTCTTCTTACGCACTGCATATCTCTTTTGCACACTTGTACTTGATATTCTTGCTTGGATACACTTCAAATGCACTCATCTATCCTTTATTTATAGTGTTTTTGTGTTCACTTATGGGGCCAACTTGTAAAAACTAGCTGAGCCGACTTGTATATTATGGCATTTTTTTCATATCTCTTCATTTCTATGGACTTAGAGGGAGTACCATATACCATTGGAAAGGTCCATAATAATATTTTCAACCATATACACTATGCTACCATTTGAGCTAGGTATTTAGAGTAAAAAGGCCTTTAAAGATAGGGTATCCAAACTAGGCATCACAAGTCTAAAAACAATATTTCTAACAATCTCCATCTTGCATTATTTATCTTAGACATTTGTGATATCCACCTATATTTTGACATCAACGACAATAATATATCCAACAATCTCCCCTTTTTTCGTTGATGGCAACCCTTAGTCAATTCTTCAACAATACTATAGTACTCCCTCTGTTTGCAACTCTCCTTATATTTGCAATTCTTCCTTTGCTTGCAACTTTGCCCTCTTTGAAATCAATGGTAAAGGGTTGCACCCCTTGGGCTTGTGCTTCCATTTACTAATTAAATGAGAAGGATACCACTTCCAACTTCTATATGAGATATTCAAATTCTATGGGAAGGGTTTTGGTAAAAATATTCACAACCTATTATTTGTTGGTAATGCATTTTAGCTTGATACTTTATTCAACTACATGTTCTCTAGGGAAGTGGCACTTAATGATAATAAGCTTTGTCTTTGAGTGCATAACATGATTCTTTGAAATTTTAACTACACTTATGTTGTTGTAGATAATTGAGATTAGTTGATCATATTCGACCTTAGCATCCTTCAGTGTCTCCCTCATGCAGAGAACTTGTGTGCAACATGTTGCTACTGTAATATATCTGCGTCTACTATGGATAGAGACATTGAAGCTTGCTTCTTACTCAACCATGATACTAGATAGTGTCGAACATTTGTTGTCATTGATGTCAAAATAATTTTGGTCATGGATGCAGGTAAGTGTTTAATCTTGTGTTACCAGAGTTACAGGGCATATAAATGAAGACCAATATGTGTTGCATATGAAAATGAAACATAAAGGTTGTGATCATGAGATCAACATGATGATGTACAACTTGTCCTAAATGAAATATATTTGTCTAGTTTGTTGGAAGATAATATCCCTATTGTCCCAAAGGATTTGCATGCAGACAATATGTATAATACTCATACTCTGTTGTAGATGCCAATGAGTATAGTCTCTTTTTTGCAAATTGTTAATACTCAATACATAGTTTCAATGTATGTTAACACCAAAATGTACAACTTAGAGGGCAATGTGAAGGATTTCCTTCCTACAGGTTAGACCCAATTGCCTTCACTTTACTTTTGTTTTTGTGTTTTGTATGCACTTTTCCTTGGGATTTGGATTTATGTTTGTGTGCCACGGTGCATAGAATCAACGTTGTTATGTGTGAATTGTTCTTGTTCAAAGCAATGAATATGATCTATGTAGCCAAGGATAAATTATATGTTAAGAGGATAAGGACTACCCATGGATGGGTATTGTAGTCTATGCCTTTAGGTTTTTTAAGGGTGTGTTGCTCTTCATTATAATAGTTCTCATAAGTACAGGATGGTCCTTTTTGAAGCCTCACCTTCAGGAAAGGGAGAAAAATGTTCTTATGATTGTGATCCCACTTCAATTGTTTTCCAACATTACGAGCATAGTTATCACTGGGACTAGACCTTCTAAAAAATATAGGTTTATATGGGAGTAGGTATTTTTGCATATAAATATTATCTGTTGTTATGAAATCTTTTTCCAATTGATTGGTCGATCAAGAATCTTCATGAAGTATCCAATACTGGTGGGAAGACAACCTTCAATGCATTCTTTGAGATAAAGCAAAATACCTTGAACAAATTCTAAATAAGCAGGACCTTCTTCAGGCAAAACAAGAAGATTACATGAAGAAAATTTGAGAATTGGGTTCATTTCCATTTGAAGCATTCGAAAAATACAATCACAAGAATCTTGAAGAATGTCACAATATGATTCATAAATTCATTGAGCAACTTAAAAATATCAGTCATGTCAACAAGAAAACATTGGATTAGTATGTTAATTTTACATAAAAAAGAGGGGAGTTATATAAAAGAGAAGCATAACTTGATGTTGGTGATGAGAAAATCAAAGAATTGATTTCAATCTTGGACCAATGTAAGGATGAATCTATTGAGAGCACATTTAAAGGTGTGGCAAATAACGTTAGGGAAGCATTTGCAGAACTTGTACAAAATGGCCATGGTTCTCTCCTAATGATGAAGAAAAAGAAGGTTGGTGAGGTTTTTGTTGTTGATTATGATGATGACATATATTGAGATTCAGAGCCCAATGGAAGGGTAAAGAAGTATATAGGAGTTAAAGTGTTGGTTTCATTTATAGGGCAAGGTGAGACACAATGAATGAAGCAATTTTTTGGTGGGAGAAAAACAATTGTAGCATTGACACCGATCTTTGCAATTTAGTGTTGTGATCCTGCTCCATTTTATCTTTTTTTATGAAATAGATGCAACATTTGATCCCCAGTACAAAATTGTTGTTGGTAATATGATTAAGTGCTAGGCAGACACTACAAAAATATAGTTTGTAACAAAATTATTTAATCCAAAACTTGTAAAGGTTGTAGGTAAGATATATGGTGTAACACACAAAAAAAGAGTTGGTTGTGTTGATGTCATAACAAAAGAAGATGTGCTCTACTTCGTTGAGTAGGATCAGAGCCACCAATGCAAGTAAGAGGTTGGTTTTGCAATTCTCATAGAAATTATAGTGTGACAAGAAGGATGTCGTTATTGTTGGTGGTGTTTGATGTAATGAGGCTTCAAGAAATGATAAAGAAAATGTAATTAAAAAAAGTTGCAGACTTTTTGCAAACTGATCAATGATGCACACAATATCATGGATCAATACCATGGGTCTAAACCATGGATTGATTTAAACCATGGGTAGGGAGAAAATGTAACAAATATATATGCAAAAGGAGTGTGTGTGTGTGTGAGTAGATGTGTGATTATGCCAACAAGAGCGTGTGAGAGAGGCAACAAATGTGTATGCTGAGTTACAACAAATCTAAATGTAGAGGAACAACATATGTATGTGTGTGGGGATGCATGTTATAGGGGTGTGCATATGTAGGGATAACAAGGTTGTTTGTTGAATGAGACATCTGATCTGAAATTGATCTAAGACAATTAATAAGGTATTACAGACTCATGTGCATGGATGTGCCCATGTTATTTTGTGCAACAGATCAATAAGATTGTGAAATACAAAGACAATGAAGCAGTAAAGAAAACATAATAGACAACACATCTAAAGACAAGTTTAATAAGGATTTCACCCAATACTCCTGGGTTATGTCTCCTGGTCCAGCCTTCAGTGGTGGCCTCTCTATTATGTCTTTGTAGCAGAGTTTTGTTTACAACAGTGAGCTCAATTTGAGTCTCACACAACAGATACAAATCAGTAAGACTGTACTTGGATCCCCCAAGTCTCTTTTGAGTATACAGACTCTCCTCATTGACTCTCGGTCTCTGTTGACTACAATAGTATGAGCCCAATCTGAGATTCAATACATGATAGGTGTGTAGAGGAGTTCGCTTGAACCTCTCAATCCTTCCCTGGAGTACACAGACTCTCGGACTCTCTTTGTCTCTGTCTTAACTCTGGCTCGACACTGCCTTTGCTTCTTCAAGTTAGCTCCTAACTTGCTTCTTCTCTCTACCTCTCTATTATGTCTTCTCTCGGTCAGTCTGTGGCTTTAAAGCCAATCTACTTCCTGACTATTCGTTTCCACTCTCTGGCTTTCTGGCTCTTTGCCTCCATCTGTTCGAATCCCTTCTTTCGGTGTTTACAGTCGTTGCGTAACGCCTCACAAGGAGGTGGCCACCTATTTTGTAATGGACGAGTGTGTCTGATTCACTGGAAATATTTGAAACGGTCGTTTTTTACGTTTACTCTAGGAATGCCCACAAAACACGAATTCTCGCCAACGCATTGTCCATATCAGACTTCAAATCTTGCACAATCTGCCTTATAACCTCATTAAATCTGGTCGTCCATCGGATCGCGTCTCCACCATTGATCTGGCGGCCCCAGATCCTACAGTTAGCGTTCATATCAGGTGGCTAAGTAACATGATGTTTACCCATCCGATGTGAGCGGTTCTCTCTCTCTCCCGCCGGGACACGTGGCAATCGTTGTAGGGCATCGGGCGGAACTCGGTTGAAACTGCTTACCACTCGAAGCCCCTCCGATATTCTACCAATCTTGTGGAATCCCACTCTTGACGGAATAGAAACGTTACCCTTTGCATTTGTTAATTATTTGGGGTCCGGGTGCTTGTGGTCTCACTTATTTGAAAGGTTTTCCCTGTGATATGTGATTAGTGACTTGAAATTGAAATTGGAAACGACCCCTGTTTATTGAAATTGTCTTTGTATTTGCCGATTGTGACAGCGCGCGTTACAATGGACCAACGATCTGTGCGCTTGATCGGCAATCCTCGTTGATCCGCGTTGGTCGCAATTCGCAACTATCATGAGGATTCCTCCGATAAGCTTGATCTTCACAAGATTTTTAATCTTTGCATGATTTTTAGAGAGTTCATGAAAACTTAGAGAGTGTTCTAGGATCCTATTTGGATCACACCTTCCCACTGAAAAAGCTTTTGGACCACCAAAAGTTGGTTTTAAGCATCAATCAAGTGAGGATATAGATTCCTCACTTGCCCAATTTCTATCCATCTTGCACTGCTTGGTTTTGAACCTTTGAGTCCAATCCTGAGGTACTCAACATCCCCTCTGCACGTAGTTCTCACCTTCTTGTCCAGAATTGTATCTTCCTGCAATTCATTGAGATATTCAGGCAACAGATCATCAATAGAAGGCAATTGACTCTACTCTTCAGGATCTTCAATCAATGAAGGTTCAAACAGTCTCAAGCTTTATGCATTAACTATTGAATAGATGTGCATGTAAGCTGGCAAATCAAGGCGGAAAGCATTCTCACCGATTTTCTCAAGTATCTTGAAAGGTCCATACCTTATTAGCTTCAACTTCTTACCTTCACCTTGCATTCTGTCTTTGCTGATATACAGCCAGACTTGATCAGCAACTTGGAAACTATGCTCAATCTGATGCTTATCATGCCTTGCCTTGTACTTGGCTTGGCTCTTTTCCAGCTGTTCCTACATTGCATGGTGAATTTCTTGGATTTGTTCAATGAACTCGATAGCTTTGTCCACATCGTTGTGTCCATCAACCGTTATGTCTTTACTAAAGACAAAATGCAAGGGAGACCTTGGTATGAAACCAAAACAGGTCTCAAAACGAGATCTATGTGTAAAAGAATGTTTATCATGGTTGTAAGCATGTTGCACATAACATAAATGTTCATCCAAAGACTTGGGATGCTTGCTGCAATAACCCCTGAGCAACTAGATTACTGTCCTGTTGACCACCTCTGTTTGGCCATCCGTTTGCAGATGAAAAGCTGTGCTCTTCTTCAGTCTGGTGTCCATCAATTCCCACAAACTCAACCAAAATTTCCCAAAAAATCGAGAATCTCGATAAGATATAATGGAAGTGGGTAATCCAAAATGAACCCATATACGCTGAAAGAACAACTTTGCTATTTTTTCAGTTGTAATCTGTTTGTTACAGGGTATTAAAATACACATTTTTCTAAACCTATCCACAATAACATATAAATAGTCATGACTTTTTGTAGATTTAGGCGGTCCCCCAACAAAGTCCATGGAAACACTTTCCCAAGGATGAGAAGGAACTGGTAGTGGAATGTACAAGCCTAGTTTTCTATTGTTGGGCTTGCTTTTAGCACACATGGTACACCCTCTCACATATCTAGAAACTGTTTCATTCATTTTTGTCCAATAACAAAATCTTTGCAGCTGTGCAAATGTTTTACTTACACCAAAATGACCTGATATCAAGGAAGTATGTGCCTCCCTAATTATGTTAATTCTCTCTATTTGTGGGATGCATAGCTTTCCCAAATGATACAAGAGTCGGTCCTTGATATAGTAATTCAATTCTTCTAACTTTTTCCATTACTTAAAGCTGCATATACATTTTTAAAGTCTATATCTTAAGCATATTGTTCAAAGTAGCTTTCATGTATTACTAAGTTATGCTTAAGTATAGTAGATGCATTTATGATTGGTCTGGACAACATATCTGCAACTTTATTGTGTATGCCCTTTTTATATCTGATGACAAGATGAAGCTATTGTAGAAAACCCATCCACCTATAATGTCTTGATTGCTACAACTTAGTTTGTGAGTGTAAATATTGAAGTGGTTGATGATCAGTATGTATAACTATCTCTTTGCCCACTTTTTCACACTTGGTACTAATGCATATAATTCATTATCATATGTGGGATAATTAACTACTGCATAATTAAATGTCTCAGAATGATAACATATGGTTTTACCATGCTGCATCAACACTGCTCCCATGGCATAGTCACTGGCATCTGTTTCAATCTCAAAGGGTCTTTGAAGATTGAGTAGTGCTAGTACTAGTGTTGTACTAATCTTTTCTTTTAAGGTGTGGAAGGCTTTTTGTTGTTTGCCTCCCCACTGAAACACCTTGTTCAATCCTGTTAAAGCATGTAAGGGAGCTGCAACCAAGGAAAAGTTAGCAATAAACTTTCTCCAATACTGTGCTGCTCCTAGGAAGCTTCTAACTTCTGTAGCAGATTTGGGTTTAGGCAGTTTACAATGGCTGCAACCTAGAGGGATCTATCTTCAATTCACCACCCCCTACAATATGACCAAATAATTAGAGATTGTTTTGTCAAATTCACCATTTTGATAGCTTAACATAAAGATTTTCTCTTTTCAAAACATCTAGAGTCTACTTTACATGCTTCAAATGTTCTTCCCATGTTTTACTAAATACAAGAATGTCATCTAGATATACAATGATAAAATCATCAATAAAAGGCTTGAGTACATCATTCATTATTCTCATGAAAGTAGCAGGAGCATTAGTTAAACCAAAAGGCATAACTAACCACTCATACATTGCCTGCTTTGTTTTGAAAGCAGTCTTCCATGCATCTTGCTCTGCAACTCTAACCTCATGGTAGCCACTATGCAAGTCCAACTTGGAAAAGTAAACAGCTTCTTTCAACTAATCTAATAGATAATCTATGCGAGGAAGGGGATAACTATTTTTTATCGTTATCTTATTCAGTGCTCGGTAATCAATGCACATTCTCCATGAGCCATCTTTCTTTTTCACCAAAACAATTGGAGACCCACATGGTGATGTGCTAGGTCTTATGAACCCTTTCTCGAGCAGCTCCTGTACCTACTTCTTGATTTATGCATTCTCTAAAGCGGACAACCTGTACATTCTGATGTTAGGCAATGGAGCATCTTGCTGCAAATTAATATCATGTACTATTTCCTTTTTGGGTGGCAGACCTTTAGGTTCTTGAAATAGCATATCATATTCTGAAACCATTTTTTATAAATCTACTTGTTGTTTAGCATCATAGCCTTTAAATACATTTGTTTTATCAGGTTTCTTTTCCTTTACAACCATCAGTAAAAATTGTTTGCATGAATTTACAATTCTTTTCATCTACCATGAGTTTATGAGAGTATAATTATTCTTGAGTTTATGAGCTCTTACAATACATTCGATTCCATTTTTAATGAGTTGATACTTGTTTTCAGCTCTATAGAAAATGACTTTTCTATCATACAAGTAAGGAATTCCTAAAACAATTCCACATATATCCAAGGAAACGATATCTAACTCAACCTCATCTACAAATGCTGACCCAAAAGAAACCTAAGTTTACATTGTCTAGTCGCTTGTAGCTTTGCTTTATCACATACCCAACTCAATGGATAAGGCTTCTTGTGAGGTGTGGTTAGTAATCCCAACTGCTTTACAATTGCTTCAGAAATTAAGTTTACTTGTGAGCCACTATCAAACAAAGTATCAATCTTTTGATGCTTGGAAATAACTCTAATATGAAAAAGCTCATGTCTTTTCCTCTCATTTTCTTCATTATCAGTAGATTGTGCAGAATTACTAGTAGATGGTTCATAATTTTTACTTTTTATACCTGTGGCTATGATTGTTGTTTCATCCCCTGAGTATGACCCCAAATTCTTTTGAATAGTTGCAGCCGTCTTCTTCTTTTTGCCACCGAACTTATTGGGTTTCAGCTCCGAATGCAAAATCCAGCAGTGTTCATCATCATGCCCATCCTTCTTGCAGTGAGTGCACGAAGGTTTGGTCTTCTGTACTGCATTTACCTTCCTCTCTTTCTATTTCTACTTTCTCTTTTCCTTGTTCTTGCTTGAAGTGGGTTTTGATGATCCCCCCATCTCTGGGTTCCCATTCTTGCCTCTAGCCTCTAGATGTGTAGCCTGAACAGATACCTCATCTATGCTAGTAGGATTAAACATGAGAGTGGTGTGCTTTAAATAGCTATGTAGACCACCTATATACTTCAGCAGAGTTTCAGGTGAGTCTAAAGAAATGCCTAGAATCAAAGCTCTTTTTTCTAAATTCTTGGGTGTAGCTTTGTACACTTTTCCCTTTTAATTGGCGAAGAGTTTGCTAATTCATCATAGCTTGCTGCATATAAGCTAGTGGATAGAATTGTTTTTTAATGGCAGAAACAAATTCATTCTAGGTAGAAAGAATTTTACCATGCTTCTTCAAATCAACTTGTGTCCTGCCTTCCCACCATACTAGGACAGTTCCCCCAAGGCGTAGGCTAGCCAGCTGAATCTTTCTCCTTTCTAAATCGATGTTCTGCACTCTGCAATATACATCAATCTGTCTAATCCAGTTATCTAGCTTTTCTGCATTCAATTCTCCGTCATAAACTGGCAAATCAAACTTCACATCTAATATAATCAAAGAAGGTTTCTTCTTTTTCATTTCAGGGCTTTCTTTATGTGAAGAAGAAGATGATGATGATGATGAAGGTGATGATGGGGGAGATGGTGGAGAGGGATTTTCTTCTTTTTCTTTGCCTTCTGGGTGGGCAACTAGAAGAGGTTCTTCTACTCCTTTATCTTGTTTGGAGGTTGATGAATCTTCACCTCTACCTTTCTTAAATTCTCTATACATTTCTTCTACCATGGCTCTCATGGTCATGAAACTGTCCATGAACTGGGAGTCTGATTCCAAGGGAATTTCTTCTGCCATTTTCCTCCTATGATAGACTCTTCCAATTTCTGAGTTAGCTTCAACCAACTCTCCTTCTCCTAATTTGAGCCTTGTCCTAGTTAGCATTCAACAAAAAATATCCAGCACAAGCTTGTCTAACCTTAGCAACCTAGAGCTCTGATACCACTTGATCTGAAATTGATCTAAGGCAATTAATAAGGTATTACAGACTCATGTGCATGGATGTGCCCATTTTATTTTGTGCAACAGATCGATAAGATTGCGAAATACACAAACAATGAAGCAGTAAAGAAAACATAATAGACAACACATCTAAACACAACAAGTTTAATAAGGAGTTCACCCAATACTCCCGGGTTACGTCTCCTGGTCTAGCCTTTAGTGGTGGCCTCTCTATTATGTCTTTGTAGCAAAGTTTTGTTTACAACAGTGAGCTCAATTTGAGTCTCACACAACAGATACAAATCAGTAAGACTGTACTTGGATCCCCCAAGTATCTTTTGAGTACACAGACTCTCCTCACTAACTCTTGGTCTCTATTGATTACAATAGTATGAGCCCAATCTAAGACTCAATACATGACAGGTGTGCAGAGGAGTCTGCTTGAACCTCTCAAGCCTTCTCTGGAGTACACGGACTCTCGAACTCTCTCTGTCTCTGCCTTAACTCTAGCTCGGCACTGCCTTTGCTTCTTCAAGTCAGCTCCTAACTTTCTTCTTCTCTTTGCCTCTCTATTATGTCTTCTCTCGGTCAGTGTATGGCTTTAAAGCCAATCTGCTTCTTGATTGTTCGTTTATGCTCTTTGGCTCTCTGGCTCTTTGCCTCCGTCCGTTCGAATCCCTTCTTTCGGTGTTTACAGTCGTTGCGTAACACCTCACAGGGAGATGGCCACCTATTTTATAACAGACGAGTGTGTCAGATTCACTGGAAATATTTGAAACGATCGTTTTTTTATGTTTACTCTAGGAATGCCCGTGAAACACAAATTCTTGCCAACGCATTGTCCATATCGGACTTCAAACCTTGCACACTCTGCCTTATAACCTCATCAAATCTGGTAGTCCATCAGATCGCGTCTCCGCCATTGATCTGGGGGCCCCAGATCCTACGGTCATCGTTCATATTGGGTGGCTAAGTAGCATGATGTTTACCCGTACGATGTGAGCGGTTCTCTCTCTCTCGCCGGGATGCGTGGCAATCGTTATATGGCATCAGGCGGAACTCAATTGAAACCGCTACCGCTCGAAGCCCCTCCGACATTTTGTCGGTCTTGTGGAATCCCACTCTTGACGGAATCAAAACAATATCCTCTGCATTTGTTAATTATTTCGGGTCTGGGTGCTTGTGGTCTTGCTTCTCTAAAAGGTTTTCCCTGCGATATGCGATTAGCGACTTGAAATTGAAATCGGAAACGACCCCTGTTTATTGAAATTGCCTCTATATTTTCCAATTGCGACAACGCGCGTTACCATGGGCCGACGCTCTACGCGCTTGATCGACGGTCCTCGTTGATTTGCGTTGATCGCAATTCACAATTGTCATGAGTATTCCTTCGATAAGCTCGATCTTCACAAGATTTTTAATATTTGCATGATTTTTAGAGAGTTCGTGAAAACTTAGAGAGTGTTCTAGGATCCTATTTGGATCAACAACAAGTGAAAGTGACTATGTGTGAATGTTGAGGGCTAGAGAAAGTGAAAAATAGAGAGCAGATCAAATTGCAGTGAGTAGAAGACACAATACATAACAAAAGGAAAATAAGATTGTCATGAGCAGAGGTCAAAGTGTAGTGAGAAGATGAATAGTTGTAGAGTAGATTGTTGTAAAGAGTTCAAACCAGAGATTTGATTGAGTTAACAATAAATAATATACAAACTAGAGATCTGAAAGGGGAGTGGAGTTCTACAAGTGGGTGTCTGGAAAACATTTGGGATTGGTGTCTATAGGGGATTAGATCCTACAAATTTGAAAGGGAATCAGTGTCTTCTACAAGTGGGTGCTTGCAAACCATGTAACCGTAGGTTGGTTTCTACATTCATCTATAAAGAAGATTTTTTTTTTGTGGTTTTCTCCTATATGGGTTTCCACATTAAATCTCTTATTTTGTGTGCTAATTTGACTCTATATGGTTTTTATCTACTCCATTAAGTTGTGAGATTAATATAACATTGAAGGTGAATGTGTTAAATAGTGCAAATAAATAAGAATATTGATTCAACCCCCCCTCTCATTATTCAACAGACAATTGCCTAGAAAGAATGCTCCTCCACTTGTACTTTTCTTTTCATTAATACTTCCTACCAAATCTTCATTTATATATGCTATTAGAGTGAAGTCCTTACTTCTTGAGTGCCACAAGCCAAAGTATAATGTTCCCTTCATATATTTGAATATTCCTATTGTTGCTTGCACATGTGTCTCCTTTGGTGCATGTTGAAATCTTATAGCCAATCCTACTGCTTGAATGATGTCTGGCCTTGATGTTGCCAGATATAATAGGATGTCAATTATTGATTTGTGCAATGTTTGATTTGCTTTTTGGGATTCATCATTTTTTCTCAATTTACATTTTGTGATCATGAGTGTACTGACAAGTGCACATTCTTATATTCCAAATTTCTTCAACCTCTCTTTGATGTATTTGGTTTAAGAAATGAATATACCTTTGTTGGATTAAGAAATATATGAACCTACAAATAATGTCAATTATCTAAGCATGAACATCTCAAATAGTTTTTTCATTTGTCCACAAAATTTTGGTTCGTTTTTTCAACATTACTTCAAAAAATGATATCATCCACATAAACCATAATGATTAATAGATTTTCATTTTCATTTTTGATGTAAATATTGTTGTCTACAACTCATTTTTGAAACCTTGTTGTTGTAGGTATTTGTTAAGTCTTGAATACCAAGCTTTGGGAGTTTGCTTTAGTCCATATAGTGCTCTCTTTAGTGTGCATACATGAGCTTTTTTTATGACAATTGAAATCCTTTTGGTTGTTTCTTCTTCTAGAAATGTTGTATTGACATCCATTTGATAAACTTTGAAGTTCTTTAAACACACAAATGTCAACTACCTCTTATCATGCAACTCTTATTTTTTGTAGCATCGAAGGTGTTCTAGTCTCGAAATTTTGTGGCGAGGCTAAAACAAAGGATTTCTCCATAACCCATAAATTGATTCTGGAAATTCCACCTAGAAGTGTCTCAATTAGATTATTAGCCTATTTTTTAATATTTCTTCAGTCTAAAATTAGGAAAAGCAGTCAATTAATTAAAATTAATTGAGATAAGGTGTGAATCATCTAGAAACTCACACGGATCGACTGGGAAATAATCTGGGCCCTTAATTAAGTTTTAATCTTGGTCGTTGGAGGTCCAACAAAATATTATAAGAAGTTGATGGGTAGATGTAGAACACATTTGTGAGACACACAAAGGTTGATTTCCTTGGAGAGTTCGATTTTCCAAAGGCAATAACCAAAGAGTTCGAGCTTCAGAAGGAAGCAAAGATAGAGAGGGGTAGGGATAGTGAGGCCAGAGGAAGATTTTCCAGTTCTTGCAAGTACATTGCAGAGAGGCAGAGATAGTCACAGAGGGGTTGCGCAGAAGCCTCTAAGAGCCAATTTGATTCTACCGGGGAGAAGCAGAGTTTCAGTTCTAGAGGTCAGAAACACTTTCCATAGGTCAGGAGGGAAGTTTTCACATTTAGCAGTAGACTAGATGACTTGAGGAGAACCTAATTTAGGTTGAGCGTGGAAGGGACTGTGGTAGGGTGACGTGGGCCTGCGCAAAATCGACTTGGACAACTCACTTGGAGCTGGCAGTCGGAGCCCAGATTGCTTGTGGGGTGAGGAAAATTCCTCCCTAGATTTTTGTCATTAATTTTCTTTGTAGGATTGCTAGATTCCAACATCCAGTTGTACTTAGAATTTCTCACTGTTGCATAGTAATATAAAACCCTAATCTGTTGCAGCAGTTTTCCCAAGTTGGGCTTTTCGAGGACATTTGTCCAAAAATTACTGTATCGATTTTTATGTGTGTGTGCAATCATATTTATTAGTTTCCAATGCTATTATTTTTCACAATTTTATTTTTGAAGGTTGCAATGTGATTTATTCAATATTTACCATAGCAAATAAATTATTAATTAATTAGCAATTAGAAGAATTAATTCCAATTGTTGCAATAGGATTTCAGTGGTGAAATTTTCATAGCAATTGGAGCAAAGGTTTCTTTAAAGTCAACACCCTAAACTTGAGCATACACTTTGCAAACCAATATTACTTTGTTTCTTACTACTTTTCCTTCTTCATTCAACTTGTTTATGAAGACCCATTTGGTGCCAATCACATTCTTGTCTTCTGGTTTGGGCACAAGTTCCCATTTGTCATTTTTCATAATTTAATTTAGTTCTTTTTTGGTATTAATCCAATGCTTATCTTCATTAGCTTGTGTAAAATTCTTGGGCTCTATTTTGGATAGCAAAGAAAAGTTTGCTTGTTTTGGTGTGCTTACCATTCCTCCTGCAGTTTGCAATCCTATATCTATATCACCAAAATATGATTTTTTGGATTATTCTTTTCGACAAATCTAGATGGTGTGTTTGGATATTGGTGTTCTATTACTTCTTCTTCCTTATTTATTCTTCCTATTCTTCTTCTTTTTCTCGTTCTCTGTAGATTGCCTCCTCTAGATCTTCATTCATTTGTGAATTTTCTTTTTTCATGCATTGTTTCATCTACTCTTTATCAATACTTTCTACAACCTTGCAAATTGTTTTGTTGTAGCATTTATAGGCCTTGCTCCCAGATGCATGGCCAAGAAAGGTACCTTCATTTGTTCTTGAATAAAACTTTCCTAAATTATCTTCATTTATATTTATATATCACTTGCTCCCAAATACTTAGAAGTATTTGACTATAGTTGGTCTACCTAATTCATAAGGTGTCTTGTTGCTATTCACTCTAATGTGTTTCTATTAACCAAATTAGTGGAATCCTCTCATAAGCCAATCCCAAAAGGTTGCTTCTCATTCATCTAGCAAAAATAACAATGCATGATCTCCAAAAAACCACAAGAAATGTCAACAATAGCAACCCATCACATGATCCAAATAGCAATAAATGAAGTCCATATTTCACTCCAACCATAAATCTCCAAAAATAGTAGGATTCAAATGGATTCAATGTTGAAAAATAAAAGTGCTCATAATGGCCTACAATTTTGTATGAATACCCTACACCAGATTAGGTACATGAGAAAAATTAATCAACCCATTTGGAACTTATCATCACTTAAAATATAGATAAAAAAAGATCTGAAAACAATGGTCTTGGATTTAGCTAAAAATGAACCATGGACTAATTTCCAAACCAAGTCCTTGGAAACATAAATTTCGTACAATTCCAACTAGCTCCTAATAATAAGAAACTTCTAAAAAATGAAATTTACCAAAAATAACAACTCCTTCGATTCACCCCAAATTTGAACCACAATCCTATCCCTTTGGTGGGTATCCAAATATACCATCATCTTATCTTAAAAAGGCATGTTTTTAAAAATAGAAACTACTAAATATCATCGAATTAAGAATATGAAAGTTCCCATCTAACTATCCTCCATCCCCTATGCATGCTCCTCAATCTACAAGTGAATCTTTTGCATGGAGGAAAAATGCTAAAAATAGAATATTGGAGGCCTAAATTGAAAAATCCCATGCATGCTCCTTAATCTACAAGTGAATAAGTTACATGGAGGAAAAGTACTAAAAATAGAATGTTGGAAGCCTAAATTGAAAAATCTACTAATAAGCATATGATGTACCATCCTCTTGAAATGTTAATATCTTGATACTCCCCATAACTCATATAATACAACTCTAGAACAAGACTAGTTTGGAACACTGATTTACAATAAAGCACCCATACAACTAAACTACTTACGAACTATTGATGTTAAATGACGGACTGTATAATGTTGAGTCCATTCCTTATAATTTCCATGAATTGTTGATGTTAAATGGTGGACTCCATAACATTGACATTACCCCAAATAATATCCACAAACATATGTTGGGAAGTAACACTCTACATTATGAATGCAAATTTGGCGTTTACATAACCCCTATCCCCCCTTATAATAATCCACTCATCCCTAGTGATAAATAAGCTAGCAAGTTAGGAGTGGAGTAAAAGACTAGACTAAACAACGATATCTTGTTATCAACAAAAATATGTACTAAAAAGTTTTTAGAAGATGTAGCCATAGTTCCCTTGGAAGTGTTTTTTTTTTTTTTCAAATTCTGCAACTTTCTCTAACTCATCATGATGCTTATTTCTCAATATAGTTCATTGTAGTAATAGGGCATTCATAGTTTCCTTGTTGTCATCCCTAGCTCTCTATTGAGATTTTATTGCCTCCAAATCTAACAAGTAATTTTCCTTCATAAGTTCTACTTGTAACCTTAACTTATCAATAATTGTTTGTAACTCCTAAATTTCAATGATTATGTTGACTATGGTGTGTTCCAACTTCTAGGTAATTAGGAGATGTCATGTGTTCATAAACTTGCTTCCATGTATATTTCTCCATCTCATCTTCTTTTTATGAAAGTTCAACCTAGAGACCCTCACACTCCATTATTTTATCATCTAAGGTATTTTCTAGGGTTTTTATAGTGACTTCATATTTGCAGAGCTAAATCTTCAAACTTTAACTCTTCATGAAAGCTTACAGGTTTGTCTTCTACCATTGGTGATGTCCTATATATTTCTTCATTTCATCTTCTTTTTATTGAAGTTCGACCTTGAGATCCTCACACTCCATTATTTTATCCTCTTAAGGCATGTTATAGGTTATCTACAATGATGTCCTATTTGCAAAGCTAAATCTTCAAACTTTAGCTCTTCATCGAGGTTTACAAGTTTGTCTTCTACCATGGGTGATGTCTCAGAGATTATTTTTAGGCTTTCTAGGTCAATGTGAGGCCATGAGCATCTTGCAACTTCCAATTTTATTCTATCTCAATATACACATTCAATAATTTATCTAAAGAAATTTTCTCACCATCTTCTACTTCATCATCACCTTGTCCACTTATGGAGGAATGTTTTCTAGTTGCTTTTTTTCTCTCCTCCTCATCAACATCTTTATCCAAAATCAACATCCATCAAATTTGAGGGATGAATGATTATTTGTATAATCAATATCCAATGAATGATTGATAATCAATTGGAATAAGTGTTTGGATGCTTAATCTCTTTCTTTAAGTTGGATGTTAGGGGGGAGTTGCAAAATGTGATATGCTTATACGAAGAACATAGGGGGAGCTTGTTGTCCAAACTATAAAAATCTATGGGCTGGCCAATTCGCTCCACATCAATGTTGACAACCTCCTCCTAAAAGTATTTGTAAAAAACATTCAAAACGGACAAAAACATTCAATTTCATGTGAATGTTTAGCCTAATAGTATTAGAGAAGCCCTCAACCTGAATGTGGTGAAGCGCTCCTCTTGCATAAATTTAAACGTGTGCTTTTCAATGTTTTCTAAGTAAATTTCAACACTAATATTTGGATTGGTGCCTTAATTATGAGGAATATTCTTAGTGAGGAGAGTCTTTGACAAATCATCTTGGAAAGAATTTGATTTTATTGTGAGACACATAGTGGGCATTGGAAGAGAAAAACACAAGACTAAGTTCCCTGCACATATTCAAGTAAGTTCCTCTTTTTGTTTTTTGTTTCAGATAATATTTTTAAGCTCTCTCTTCTCACCATACCTACCTCAATGTAGGATGACATCCTCATGCCCACACTAGGGATGGGGGATGCATCCTCATCCTAAGTTTGCATCCCCTATCACATGGACCTAAATCTTGGCTTACCCTTGTTGTAGATTTGACATGATGTATGTAAATCACTAAATGTTTAAGACTATTTTTTTTATATCTTTGGGCCAATTTTCTTGCCCTTGGGATTGGTAGGGTTTATTAGTATAAGCTTGGGCCCTATGGAAAATGTGACATGATAGGATGGGTTATGGAAAAGGTCTAGTGAATATTGGAAACTTGAGATAGATTTTTAGGAAACAAACATAATATTAAAAGCTCTAATAACAAATTTCACAAGACAAAAGCCATATCTTCAAGTAAAACTTATTACTTATCTCTCAAATTCATTGTGTTTCAACCTAAATACATATTTATTAATTCAAGAGGTTAGCTCAAATAATTGTTGTCTCTATTACTAAAAATTTATTAATTCTATACCACCAAGTAACTAATTCTAACCCCTAAATTGAAAAATACTAATATATATATATTATATATATATATATATATTATAATATATATATATATATATATATATATCAATTAATTAATTTAGAAAAAATATCATCCATTCTCCTTTAAATTAAAAAACCATCTCATATTGTTACAGGGGCGATATCCCGTGTCGCTGGGACAGCGCATTGTTTGCCTCCCCAACCGGGTTCGACCCGTCATTACATGACAAACTGCCATACGCAACTTTGTAATTTTCGAATTGTGTATATTGTGATATGTAATCTTCGAATATTGTATATATTGTAATATGGGGTTAATATAAAAGCTTCTACTGAGGGACTTACCCCCTCATTATTCTAAAAAAACCATCTCATATCAACATTAAGTAGTATATATGACCTTTTTATCTTCATAAACCTGTGTTGTCTGAATAAAACAAATAATTACTAATCTCTACTATTGTGCTTTATAAAGGTCTTGCATCTATATGCTTTGGATTAATGGGTGGAAAATAAACCCTGGAAGGGAGAAAAAAAAATCTCATAAAATACAAGGAATGAGTGAAGCACCTGAAGAAAATTTTTGAGAATAACTGTAGCTTCTGTTGGTCTGGTTCGCATTTTCTCCAGCAAAACAGATCCACTTAGCCTCAAAAGTTGAGATAGCTTCTTTGTTCGGACTGTTAAGCGTTGTGGCTTGTCATACAGAACCCCGACTTCACCAAATAAATCCCCTGCTCTCAAACTTTCAACAACCTATTCTCATTACAGAAATTGCAATGAATATTACAAGAATGGTTATATTGAAATTAAAAGGAAATAAATAATATCAAAATTTAAATATGACAGAATGCAAAGCTTACTTGCTCATTTCCGTTCTCGCATGTTATCATTTCCTACCAAACAACACAGCAGTCATAGTCAAATATTAAGTACTACGTAAATTAATATGGAAAATTGTGGAACAAATCAATATTATAATATATAAACTAGGGTAATCATATACAATTTATATTGCTAAAATAAATAAATTATATTCGTTATAAACATATTTATTGGTTATAAACAAATTTAATATATGGTTTAAATATATATAAGATTTTTAACCATAGAAATTAAGCGCCATTTTATTATGGAAATTTTTAACCTATCATAGTTTACTAATAATATATGCCCAGAAAATTATAATTCAGATTTTTATGGCACATGTTTATATGACATTTTTTAATTATTAACCAAATTAAATAAAATGGTAGAAATTGCATAACTATTTTTCAAATAAATCTCAACTTTTGATTTGCCACTATTAATAAGAATATTTCATGTGGAGGACTATACTAAGAATATTTTAGAATTTTGTATGGAGATTAAATCTCTACCATCTACCTAATACTTATTAATAATGAAATTAAAATTCGAGAAATCCTATTTCAAAATAAATACACCTATCAACTTAATAACAATAAATTACATTATTAATTTTAATTTTTTAATAATAATTTCATCAATATTTTTTACTTCTCTAGTGAGAAACACATGCTTAGACCAAAATTTGAAAGCATGGTTATCCAGACCGCATGGCGTAGCTGAAAAGCAAAAATTAAATGGTTTTTTGGGTCGATCAACAAGTTATATGCTTTGTATTTGGGTTTGAATTTGTCGTTTGGAGTGGATTGTGTTTTAATTTGGAATTTCCATTTGTAAAAGATTTTGCATCAAGACGTGCTCTCCATCCCAATATGGAAGATATGGCGTAATGTCTTGTCTAGTCCTGTTAAACATTTTGACTCGGTCAAATTATATAAAAGAAATAAAAAATTTAAAAAAAAATTATAATTATTAATAAAACATTTTGACTCGATCACCCTGAATGATCAAAGTAACAATGGGGTTGCAGGGGGCGCTAGCCTTCCCACCCAATCTCGAGGCCCATAAAGGCGAGGAGCAGTGTGGCATGCATCACAATGTTGCATGCACCTCACATGCAACAAACATGTGGTCATCAAACTTAATATATGATGGTACACATCTTATGTTTTGTGATTGTTCTTAGCGTTAGCTTGTTGATGCTGGTGGTGGTCTGGTGCGATGAAGGGTGGAAGGGATGGCTGCCAAGAGGCCCTGTAATCCTATTCTTGAAGCTTTGGGCTAGATATTTCTTAGCAAATTGGCAATATTTCATCCAAATTAGTAGCTAACGAGGGTGCTCTGGTAAAATTTGGGATCCATGAGCTAGAAAAATCTTAGAGTTTGGGGAGCTATTGAGCGCGGAGGGAGAGGGGCTCTTCCAGCTAGTGACAGCGCTGCAATGGGATGCTTGTCATAGCAACCAACTTATTAAGGAGGTAAATCAAACTGTTTGGCTAGCTTGGTTCTTAATCTTAGTTATTGTGGTGCAGTGGTTTATCTTTGGGTCCTAGCCCTTCTGGTGTGTTACTTCGGTTGTTGATTTTTGCAGTTTGTTTGGTCTACAGCATTCTATTTTGGGAGTTAGTTTGCGGTTTATGCTTAAGGGTTTTGGCCAAGAGCCTAATCCACAGGCCCTTGGTAATTCCTACTCTCGACACCCCCTCCAACAACTAAGTATTTGCCTGAGAAGAGCAAGGTTGTTATTTTTGCTTTGTTTGTACAGGGGAACCAAGGTTATGCAACTTTGTTCACCTCATCGGGCTTGTGGCTTGTGGTCTTGTCAAGGGACGAGGAAAACTCCTTTTTGGGAGCTATCTGGTGATTTTTGTAACTACAATTGTCACTAGTTTGTGGGCAACAACAACATGCCACATCATCATGGCCACACTCATAGAGGGGCTGGAGAAAAAGGCTAGTCTAGTTGGCCTCCCCTTAAGGTCTCAGCTCAAACGAGGCTAGTCATTGGTCAAGCACCAATTTCATCTACCATGCAAACCAAGAATCTCATCTTGGATGGCCTGGCACACCAAGAAACACACTTTGTATCAGACTTGTGAATTATTAAGAGAAATGCTTACCCTCTGCAAACAACAAAAGGTGAGACTAGAGCAACTCCTAAGGGCAAGGCATGATGATTGAAGCACACTTATTTTCTTCATGAATGACTTCCAAAGGAACTAGTGGCATATGCATGACAACCTGGCCCATCTCCAATGCATTCAATGATGCTTACATGAAATCTTGGAATGCTTAGATGGTCGATTGAGCCATATGGAAAAACATGTTCATTGTGAATTCTAGCCACCACCTCTCCCTGGATCTAGGCCAGGTAACCTAGCTCTGATAAATTAATTTGAATCCCAATGGCCATTTGTTGTGTTTTAATCTTAAAGGTTTTCAGGTTTTGTATCACCCTCCCCCCCAGTTTTGGACTACTAGATGTTTATGGCTTGGTGTAATCATTTTCAAGAATTTTCTACTGGCCAAAAAATCTAGTAGGAGTGAGGTTGGTAGAATTTTGCTAATTAGTGGACAACGATGTCATTTTGTTTCATAAATAGAAAATTTTGACTTACAAAAAAAAAACTATTTTGACTTCGTCAAATTTCATTAAAAAAATTAATAATTATAATTAATAATTAAACCAACCTAGATCCATCTTAACTCTGGATCTACCAAGCGTTGAGAGGGATCAAACTTTGGATGTGCAAACCTCTTTTAGAATGAAAAGAGATTTGACCCTCTCGGCGCTTAGTAGATTTGAAGTTTAGATGGATCTAGGTTGGTTTAATTGAAAAACTATATATCTATATATATAATATATTATAATATATATATATATATATATATATATGGTGATGGAAGATATTATTAATTGTTATTTTAAGTTATTGCACATTCTACAACGTAGTATGAGGGTGATGTGTGACTCAATCAGTGCTTAACGTGGAGTTGACATGTGCCATTTTAAACTTTAAAAAATAAAAAATATTTAGGGTCTTAAATAAAATATTTCACTATGCACTGTTAGGTAATATTGGCGTGCATCAAGGAGCCAAATTACTAGGCTCGACTGCACTGATCGGACATGCCTGAGAGCGATCGTCGAGCTGCCTCGGCCCTTGCAGGCTACCCCCTGCGC
Source organism: Pinus taeda (assembly GCA_000404065.3). NCBI lineage: Eukaryota > Viridiplantae > Streptophyta > Pinopsida > Pinales > Pinaceae > Pinus > Pinus taeda. The sequence goes on from APFE030874212.1 coordinate 65,859, forward strand.
GATCTGCTCCCCCAGCAGATTGAACAGGCCCTCTTCCTGATTTTCGACTTCTTCTGCCGGCCAAATCGACATCTCTGCTTGATTTGATAGCAGATTCGGATTGCTGGACCTAGAGGGCTCAACCCCCAGCCCTGAGGACGGATCCGATTGAATTTGTGGGTGTTTATGGAGATCTGGGCTGAATCTGACCTCAGTTAACCTTGAGATCATGGAGACTCTGGGCTCCCCCCAGGGTCCATCTGCTCCTCCATCCCTTTCGCCTTCGGAGGCCTTCATGCAGATTCTGGCAGGGCTTCCTAAGAAGAAAGCCCCTGAACCATCGAAATTTGTGAAAAGATTGGAGGATATCCCTACGATTTCCCTCCCGCCTGAAACCCTGATGCAAGTTGCTCTGTCGTTGTCTAATCGAGCCCTCGTTGGTCAGTTTACGGGGCTCTGGCCGTCCCCTAATCTACGGAGAGCTGGGTATCCAGAAACTGGGCGTCGTTGATCAGAGAAAGCGTCACCTCTTACTTCCTGGGGAAAGGTTACTTCCTCTTCGAATTTACAGCAAAGGAGGACAAAGAACTGATCTTCCAAAACGGCCCCTATTTTATGGGTCCTCGGGGTCTGTACCTTAACAAATGGACCCTGGACTTCGATCTTGCAGTCGATGTCCCTAACGCAGTCCCTGTGTGGGTTAGACTCCCGCACCTGCCGGTCCATTGTTGGAATTGGGACTCTCTGCGTCATATTGGAAACGCTCTGGGGAAATTTATTGATCAAGCGAACAATAAGGATCAATGCAACTGCGCCCGGATATGCGTAGAAGTAGATCTGGAGGTAGGGCTCCCTGAGGCCATCACGATAAATGTTCGAAGCTGGATGCATCTGCAGAAGCTGGACTATGAGCAGTTGCCCTTCAAATGCCGGAAATGCCACAAGTATGGACATTTCGCCAGAGGCTGCCCATCCAACGCCGAGGTCGCACAGGGAAAAGAGGATGGATGGAATCAAATCAAGCACCACAAACCCAGGAAGACGGGAGGACCTAGTAGCAAAGGACAGCCATCTGTTCAAAATACTGCACCACCCTCAGGAAATCGATTTGATCTGCTCAGCTCTCAACAAGAGAAAACTCAGGATGCTGGGATCCAAAAGGAGCCCGAATCTACAGAGGAGATTGGGAAACAAAACCCCGATTCTTCAAGCAAAGGAGCCTCCAACAAAGACACAAATGAGGAAACCCCCAAAAGCAAGAATGATGAAGGCAATGAAGACAATGAAGAAGAGCAGATCACAGATGACTCAGAAGAGGAAGGAGAAATAGGTGAGTCCCAAGCCTCGGTCAGAAGATCCACGAGAGGCCGGAAAACAGATAGAGAAAAAAGAGAGGAGGAGATGTATAAAGAAAAACTACAAGGCAGCCAGCCCACTCTGGAAAAATTGCTAGCCTTCAAACCCAGAATGCTGAAAAGCCAGCCCCATGGCTCCAAGGGAGCCCATCAAAAACATAAATAATGAAGATCATCTCCTGGAACTGCAGAGGTATGGGGAGCAAGGTCAAGGAAGAAGCCATACGAAGTCTGATAAGAACAGAGACCCCAGACATACTTCTCATCTAGGAGACGAAGCTGGAAGACTCAGTCTTCCGGCAAACAAGCAAGAAAATATGGTTCAAAAGTGAAGCAAGAGAAGTCTCCGCAAGGGGAGCCTCGGGAGGTATTGGTACTCTTTGGATTGAAAACAAATTTGCAGTCATCTCTGAAGCCAGCAACACTCATTGGTTGCTGTTGAAAATTCAAGATCTGAACACTAAAGAAACTCACTGCATCTTCAATGTCTACTCCCCAGTCAATGCTGGGGAAAAAAAAGCATGTTGGGATTCGATAAGACTTCAAGCAGACCTTATTAATCTGGAGAATATTATCATTGCCGGAGACCTCAATCTTACTCTCAGCTCGTCTGAAAAAAGAGGCGGTAGCGTTGTTCATGATCCGGCAAGAGAATGAGCGGAGGACCTCATGCAAGACTGGGATCTGATTGAGATCAAACCCTCCTCCGGTAAGTACTCTTGGACCAATAAAAGAATAGGCCCGAGGCATATAGCAGCTAGATTAGACAGATTCTTCATGCAAAGCTCTTATTTATTGCTGGGATTAGAACCAAGAATGTGCATTCTCCCCAACAGTATCTTGGATCATAAACCCATAAAGCTAGAATTACTTCCTCTACTTGACCTGGGTCCTATTCCCTTCAGATTTAGCCCAAACTGGATCAAGGAACCATATTTCATGCAGCTTGTCAAAGATTGCTGGAATCAATCTATTAAAGGATCCCCCTTCTTCATATGGGAAGAAAAGCTCAGAAGGGTAAAAAGAGCTCTAAAACATTGGGCCAAAAGTCTTCCCAAACCGGATACAGAAAGAAAAAATATCAAAGTTGCCCTTGCCAATCATCAATCTCATATGGAAGATTCTCCAATCACCAAAGATCTGCTTCACCAAGAAGCCCATCTCCAACAGCACTATAATAAAGCCTGTCTTGCAGAAAAAGAATACTGGCGATTAAAATCTAGAAGCCTCTGGCTAAAATCAGGGGACAGAAATACAGCTTTTTTCCATAAGCAAGTGCAGAGCATAAAATGTTATAACACCATTTCCGAGATCAAGGTGGACAGCGAAACATTCAAGGAGTTTGCAGACATAAAGAAGGCAGCGCACGCCCACTTCCTTAAGTTATATAGCGAAGAAAAGGTACAGCACCATGCTTCAAATCTTTTAGAAACGATCCCAGCCACAATTTCCCCAGGTATGAATGAAACCTTCGAGGCCAAAATAACCAAAGATGAAGTCAGAAAAGCATTATATGACATGGATCCGGACAAGGCCCCTGGGCCGGATGGATTCACTGCCAGCTTTCTTCAAACATGCTGGCCCATTATTGAAAAAGACCTGATTAAAATGATCCGAAAATCTCAGAACTCCCAAAAAATAGGAGGGAGCACAAACTCTACCTTCTTAGCCCTCATTCCCAAGGAAAAAGGGGCCAGCAACTTCAGCAGATTTCGGCCGATCTCCCTATGCAACATTGGGTATAAGCTAATCACAAAAGTCATAGCAAATCGTTTGAAGCATATTCTCCTTAAAATAATCCCAGAGAATCAAGGCGGCTTCATCCAAGGGAGGCAGATAGTGGACAACTTCACCCTTGTTCAGGAGGCAATCCACTCAAGTCTCCATCGTAAAGAGCAAGGTATGATAATGAAACTTGATCTAGCAAATGCATTTGATCATGTAAACCACAGTTTTTTGCTAGAAGTTATGAACAGGTTTGGGTTTGGATCAAACTTCATTAGCTGGATCCGGGCCTGCGTTTCGGAGCCATGGATTGCCCCCCTTGTGAATGGAAGAGCCACGGACTTCTTTAAAGCTTCAAGAGGACTCAGCCAGGGGTGCCCTCTCTCCCCTCTGCTTTTTGTCATTCAAGCATCAGCTCTCAGTTTCCTCCTGGAAAAAAAAATGCAAGATCAAGATTTAATGGGTCTGCGTATAGCAAGAGGCGTCAAGAACATCAACCATGCTTTGTTCGTGGACGACACCTTGCTTCTGGGCGCTGCCTCCCTCTCCACTGCCTCCAAATTCAAAGTTGTCCTGGAAGATTTCAGCATGGCCTCTGGCAGCGTTATCAATAAGAACAAGTCCCACATCTATAGTTGGAATACATCGCCCAAACTTCTCTCTGATATTTCCAGGTGCCTTGGATTCGCAGCCTCCGCTTCATGGACCTCCTTCAAATACTTGGGCCTCCCGGTTGTACTCAAAAGAATCTCAAGCAAAGATTGGCTTCCCCAGCTCGAAAAATTTCAAGCAAAAATTCAGGCCTAGGGCTTTACCTGGCTCAATTATGCTAGTAAGTCCGTTCTCATCAAATCAGTGCTCACTAGTCTTCCTATTTTTCAATTTGCAGGTATTCTTGCTCCATCAATCATCCTAAAAAAAATGGACGAGCATATTCGGAGATTTTTCTGGAAAAGGTGGAAAGCAGAATGAAAGAAAAATCCCCCTCATCAGTTGGGAAGCTATTTCTAAGCCTCTATGGGAGGGAGGTCTTAACTTTAAAAATTTGGGCCATATGAATGTAGCAATGGTGGCAAAGGTCATCTGGAGAGTTGTTGCACCCAATCCTGGTTGGGCTCAGACAACTCTCAGGAAAAAATATCTCTGAGGCCCTCGCTCCAGCTGCTTAGACCAAGTAAACCGCCTGCCAAATTCGCCTTTCCTAAAACTCTATGATAAGGCCGCCTCCCTGATAAAAAATTACTGTTATAGAATTCCGGGTAACGGCAAGAAAACAAAAATTTGGTCTGACATAATCCTATCCTCTGCTCCGATCAGCGACAGAGCGCATTTGGGCGAGCTTCGGGAGTGGATGGAAAGAAATAACTTAAATATGCTTTGGGATATCTCCATTTGGAAAGGCAGCGAGTGGACTGGCTGGAAGTCTATTGATTTGCCAGATCGCCTGGTCGCTGACTAGGCCACGCTGACCGATCTCCTCCACGGCCTTGCACCCTTGAACAGGTATACACAGGACGCTATCGGCTGGGGAAATAAATCCAAAGGGTATACAGTGGCTGAAGGTTACGTTAAACACAGAGAGAGGCTGCACGTCCCCATCAACCCAGCGCCATGGCAAGCAATCTGGCAAATTCAGGCGTGGCCCAAAATAGACATGTTTGCGTGGATGCTGTGCCATGGCAGAATCCTCACCTTTGACCGCTTGCAGAAGCTAGGATTCAACGGACCCTCCATATGTCACCTATGTAGCAACAGTGAAGAATCAGCTGCGCACATCTTCCTGGATTGTAGTTTTGCCAATCAGATTTGGAGCGCTCTGTTACATGTCTTGGATCCCTCCTTTCAATTCCAAATACAATGGCTGATCTCTTCGCTAGCTGGACTTCAAATTATCCTGGGCCTCCTCCTCAAAATCAGGTAATCAAATCAGCCTGGGCCATTCTCCCAAAGGTCATTTGCTGGCAGTTGTGGCTGGAACGCAACAGAAGAACCTTCAAAAATGACAGGCAACACCAAAAAATTATTGAAGTAAAGATCAAGTGCCAATTAAAGGAATGTCTGTCCCAAATCAAAGATGATGCAAATCTCACCCAACAAGACAACGTTTGGGGCGCCTTCCTGGGATTACATTTTCTCCCAGCAATCAGAAAAGCACCTCCTCTCAAAGAATGGCAAATTAGGAAAACAGAAGCTGACTTCCAAGACTGGATTAAAATTCAATCAAGCTACTTCCTTTTTTTTGATGGAGCAGCTAAGGGCAACCCGGGCATAGCAGGTGCTGGAGGGGTCATCCTAAATCCAACCGGAACAAAAATCTGATCATATGCTTGGGGACTAGGACATATGACCAGCACACAAGCTGAGGCCTTGGCCCTTCTGCAAGGCCTCAAGACCCTAAAAGAGCTGAAAATAAGAGAAGCAACGGTTATAGGAGATTCTCAAATCATAATAGGTGCTATGATCTCTAACTCCCCTGCAGCAAACCTCAATCTAGCCAGAATGATCTTCAGAATCAAGGCCCTTGAAAGTGACTTCCAAAAGCTGAGCTACTACCATATTTTGAGAGCCCACAATAAAGAAGCTGACAGTGAAGCAAACAAAGCAGCTCTTCTATCTGCCGAGGTCAAGATGAAAGAAGGAAAAGAATCATGGGAAGCTATTCCTTAACTTGCAGTCCGCCATGTTTTACTGCTTAATTCAAAAAAAAATTGTCTGTATATCTAAGTGGGGGGAAATAGAGAATATAGAAACTAACGATCTTGATGCTAAGGGGAAAATCTCAAGTCACATCAACAGCCACACTTTCATAAGTGAAATTTCTCAGGATCCATGCATCCTTATTGTACTCAGAAATTTGGCATTCAAGCCAGGAGGAATATAA
>APFE030874212.1:78626-120867 GCA_000404065.3 Pinus taeda
TGTAGCAGGATGATTAATTCTCCTGTGAGGTCTGGATGATGTGTTCTCCATGACGATTGTGTAGCAGGATGATTAATTTTCCTGTGAAGTCTGGATGATGTGTTCTCTATGACGATTGTGTAGCAGGATGATTAGTTCTCCTGTGAGGTCTGGATGATGTGTTCTCCATGACGATTGTGTAGCAGGATGAATAGTTCTCCTATGAGGCCTGGATGATGTGTTCTCCATGGTGATTGTGTAGCAGGATGATTAGTTCTCCTGTGAGGACATGATTGATTAAGTTCTCCTGTCGAGGCATCCTACCCATTCAGTCTGGGACTCATGGGAAGTACCTCTCATCTGATCAATGAGCAGGGAAATGAGGATAGGGACCATAGTAGTACCGATGGATGCATCGCTCTATCTAGCGTACTCCCTATGCTAGGATGACGTTCATTGATCTGGGATCAATAATACTGGCCTAGGACCAGTGGTAGGAGTTGTACCCACTATGTGACTGACTTCGGGTCAGTTGAGGACTGGTCTGGGACCAGTGGTACATACTAGGAGACTGACTTCGAGTCAGCAGAGTACTGGTCTGGGACCAGTGGTAGGAGTTGTACCTACTATGATACTAACTTCGGGTCGGTTGAGGACTGGTCTAGGACCAATGGTACACACTCTGAGACCGACTTCGGGTCAGTTGAGGACTGGTCTGGGACCAATGGTACACACACTAAGACTGACTTCGGGTCAGTGGAGAATGGTATGACACATTCTCGATCAATTCTTCTTCTTCATGGTTCAACAGAGCTAAGTTGAGCAGAGCAGAGCCAGCAGAGCCAGTAGAGCCAGCAGAGTTGAGTAGAGCAGAGCAGAGCCAACAAAGCTGAGCAGAGTAGAGCAGAGCCAGCAAAGCTGAGCAGAGCCAGCAGAGTTGAGCAGAGCTAGTAGAGCTAAGTAGAACAGTGCAGGGAACTGATAGTAGATATAGTACAGTTGGACATATGGATCAGCGGATGGAGTTCTCCTTAGTTGAGAGGGAGTGTCAAAATTGGCAAATAGGGCCAAACTCCATGTGGGTCATATTATTTATGGCAACTAATATTTTTATTGGATCCCTCTCATTGAGAGGTGTAGGATTGATCTAAAGATCATCCGATTCCGATAAGTATCTATGAAGCTATGAATTTATGTTATGGACAAATTGTTAAGTCAGCCAGCAACTTCTGTAGGCTCAGAAGCCCAACAGTCATGTCTATTCGACCTCTACGTTTTAGTATAAATAGAAGAGGACTTCAAGTTGTTTCTACACACACTTGGATCTCCTCCTCTCTCTACTTGTCTTTGGGTTTTAGTGGGAGGAGAGATCTTAAGGAAAAGTCGGAACTGTTGAAAAATCTGGAAAAGCCGGAACTACCAGAAAAGTCATAACTGCTAGAAAAGCTGGAACTGCTGGAAAAGCCAGAAATACCGGAAAAGCCAGAAAAGCCGGAAAATGCTGGAAAAGTCGAAACTACCGGGAACTGCTGAAACAGCCAGAGCATTTGTCTCCGAAGGAAGGCAACATGATGTATGAGATCATGGGTGGCATAATAAGCAACATGATGATATGAGCATGGGCAGCATAATGATTCATGATGATATGAGCATGGGCAGCATAATGATGAATGAGATCATGAGCATGGGCAGCTTGATGATGAATAAGACCATGGAAGATGCAGCATGATGAGCAACATGAAGATGAGAGCAGCTCAGTCATCAAGGTTCAACACATGTGACAATACAGCAAGGTGTCACACAGTAATGTGCAGCAAATAGATGAGATGCGACACTATGATAGGTGAACGAGTCACCTTAAAGAATCAGTGGAAGCAATATGTCTTCAGCTGATCTCATGCCGATATCAAAAGTCAAAGTGATTGACTTCTATTGTAAATGTACTATCTCTCTCACTTTCTCTGTTGAACTTTGAAGAACATAAAAGAAGAATTGATCAAGGGTTTCCCCACATTGAGGTTTGTCCCTGGCTAGCACCACAACTTTTGTCCTCTTGTCTTGGCTTGTCTTCAATGATTTATATTTATGTTCTATCTGCAGTTTACTTTATGCTGATGTGATTGCTAATGTGGAAAAGAAATTGAAATAAATTGCTCTAGCATAGAACACACCTAAAATTAACATGGTATCAGAGGTGAGGTGAAGACAATGCCTAAGCAAGAGTGAAAGAGAAATCACCAAAGACAATACGGACAAGACAAAAGGATCAATGGGTTCCACATCTATCTTCTAAGTTCACAAAGGGTGAAGTCGAAGCAGAACATATTATCAGAACGGCATAGCGGAAGTTTCTGCTGGCCCATCTAAAGATCACTTCATTGGGAAGTTCAAATCTAAGGGTGGAAGGAAAGGTGTATGCCTTGGTTGCAATAAGTTTGGCTATTATGAGAAGGAGTGTCTGAAGGTAATGTAGGTCATCAAGGAAATGGTCGACTCTTCAAAGAAAGCAAGGAACCCCGAATGACTTTTATGTACCTATCGGAAAAGTCGGAAAAGTTGGAAAAGTCGGCACTGTTGGAAAAGTCGGAACTACTGGAAAAGTCAGAAAAGCCAGAAAAGACGGAACTGCCGGAAAAGCCGGAACTACTAGGAACTGCCGAAACAACTGGAGCATCTGTCTCCGAAGGAAGGCAGCATGATGTATGAGATCATGGGAAACATAATAAGCAGCATGATGATATGAGCATGGGCAACATAATGGTGCATGATGATATGAGCATGGGCAACATAATGATGAATGAGATCATGAGCATGGGCATCTTGATGATGAATAAGACCATGGAAGATGCAGCATGATGACCAGCATGAAGATGAGAGCAGCTCAGTCATCAAGGTTCAACACATGTGACAGTACAACAAGGTGTCACACGGTAATGTGCAGCAAATAGACGAGATGCAGCACTATGATAGGTGAACGAGTCACCTTAGAGAATCAATTGAAGCAATATGTCTTCAACTGATCTCATGCCAATATCAAAAGTCAAAGTGAATGACTTCTATTGTAAATGCACTATCTCTCTCACTTTCTCTGTTGAACTTTGAAGAACATAAAAGAAGAATTGATCAAGGGTTTCCCCACATTGGGGTTTGTCCCTGGGTAGCACCACATCTTGTGTCCTCTTGTCTTGGCTTGTCTTCTGCGATTTATATTTATGTTCTATCTGCAGTTTACTTTACGCTGATGTGATTGCTAATGTGGAAAAGAAATTGAAATAAATTGCTCTAGCATAGAACATACCTAAAATTAATATGGTATCAGAGGTGAGGTGGAGACAATGCCCAAGAAAGAGTGAAAGAGAAATCAAGACAAGACAAAAGGATCAATGGGTTCCACATCTATCTTCTAAGTTCATAAAGGGTGAAGTCGACGCAGAACATATTATCAGAATGGCGTAGTGGAAGTTTCTGATGGCCCATCTAAAGATCACTTCATTGGGAAGTTCGGATCTAAGGGTGGAAGGAAAGGTGGATGCCTTGGTTGCAATAGGTTCGATCATTATGCGAAGGAGCGTCTGAAGGCAATGCAGATCATCAAGGAAATGGTCGACTCTTCAAAGAAAGCAAGGAACCGCGAATCACTTTTATGTACCTGATCGCAAGAAGAACCTGGTGTCCATCTTGAAAATGGAATTCAAAGGTTTCAGGGTGGCGCTCATCGATGGAAAGGTACGTGTTTGGAAATAGAATTTTCAAAGATGTTTTTGAGTTCATGGTTGTATCAAATTGCAAGAAGTCCACTGGGGACCATGTCCATTGTCACGTAGCACCGAAGGTCTGTGAGTCAGATGGTGACAGGGATGGCTGAATTCAAAAGGAGCATGAAAGTACATGTCTAAGATGTACCAAAGGAAAATCTTACAAGGGGACCATCCCCTCATGTAGCATTTCCACAGGTCCGAAACAACCCAAGGGATCTGAGATTGATAATCAGGAATCTCGGATATGCAGGGGGAAGAAAGCCCTCTATGGCTTGAAGAAAAACACCCCGGGCATAGTATGAGAGGATCGATAGTTCTCTAATAAAGCTGAGATTCACTAGGAGTGAAACGGATCCAAACCATCTAAAGGTTGTGGATGATAGACCTCTCATACCAGCGCCTTATGAGGACGACCTACTTCTAACAGGTGCAGACCCTCTCATTTGCAGAAGTAAGAGGGAGTTGGATTCCAGATGTGGAATGGTGAACTGCAAGCCTGTGACTACCTCGAGGATCTTAACTTTCAAAAGTTATATGGTAGTGATGTCAGACCAGATTTGGGAAATGCCTCTGAATCTCATAAACTCATTCGCGTTGATGTTCTTGGTGAACTTCCGTCCGAATATATGTTTTGCAGTTAGCATGGTGAGCTCATATTTGGTTGAACCTCACTGGATTGGTGCCAAGAATCTTCTGAGATGTCTTCGGGGCACAATCTCTCATGGATTGAGATACACTGCCAGAGATATGAAACTGCATGATTATTCGAATGCTGATTGGGCAGACAGTGTGGAGGATCACTAGAGCACTTCTTAGTGTTGTTTCTCTTTGGATTCTGCTTTGATATCATGGATGAGTAGGAAGAAGAAGTTGGTTGTTGTAAGCACCGTTGAGACCGGATACATATCTACGAGTATGAACTCGTATGAAGTTGCCTGGTTGGGGAAGCTCTTCAAGTGAGCCATTTGTACCACTGTGATTCTCTGTGACAATCGGAGGTGGGATTTGATTATTGAGGAATCCCTTATTCGAAGATTGCTCCAATAGATAGACATCAAATACTACCATATCTGGGATATGGTAAGTCTATGAGCAAGGAAGCTCCATCGCTATGAGATGATGTACAGGTCACTACACTTTGTCTAACCCCCGGGGAAAGATCAAATCTATGTGATTTTCCCGAATGACTTGGAGTCGTCAAGAGACCCTTGTACAAGGGTCCTGCATGTTGTATACATTGAGCTCTGGGAGATCTGGGGGCTTGTGGTTCTTACTGGAGCAACATATGACCACAGGGTGACTCACCCTCCCCTAGTGGTGCGCACTGGGACAGGGTGATTCGCTCTCTTGTCGACAGGATGATTTGCTCTCCTGTGGACAAGATGATTCGCTCTCTTGTGGGGCAAGATGATTTTCTCTCCTGTGGACAGGATGATTCGCTCTCCTGTGAATAAGATGATTCGCTCTCTTGTGGGTCAAGATGATTCGCTCTCTTGTGGGACAGGATGATTTGCTCTCTTGTGTAGCAGGATGATTAATTCTCCTGTGAGGTCTGGATGATGTGTTCTCCATGACGATTGTGTAGCAGGATGATTAATTCTCTTGTGAGGTCTGGATGATGTGTTCTCCATGACGATTGTGTAGCAGGATGATTAATTTTCCTATGAATTCTGGATGATGTGTTCTCTATGACGATTGTGTAGCAGGATGATTAGTTCTCCTGTGAGGTCTGGATGATGTGTTCTCCATGACGATTGTGTAGCAAGATGATTAGTTCTCCTATGAGGCCTGGATGATGTGTTCTCCATGGTGATTGCATAGCAGGATGATTAGTTCTCCTGTGAGGACATGATTGATTAAGTTCTCCTGTCGAGGCATCCTACCCATGCAGTCTGGGACTCATGGGAAGTACCTCTCATCTGATCAATGAGCAGGGAAATGAGGATAGAGAGCATAGTAGTACCGATGGACACATCGTTGTATCTACCGTACTCCCTATGCTAGGATGACCTTCATTGATCTGGGACCAGTGGTAGGAGTTGTACCCACTATGACACTGACTTTGGGTCGGTTAAGGACTAGTCTGGGACTAGTGGTACATACTCTGAGACTAACTTCGAGTCAGTAGAGTACTGCTTTGGGACCAATGGTAGGAGTTGTACCTACTATGATATTGACTTCGGGTCGGTTGAGGACTGGCCTGGGACCAGTGGTACACACTTTGAGACTGACTTTGGGTCGGTGGAGAATGGTATGACACATTCTCGATCAATTCTTCTTCTTCATGGTTCACCAGAGCTAAGTTGAGCTGAGCAGAGCCAGCAGAGCTGAGCAGAGTCAGCAGAGTTGAGCAGAGCCAGCAGAGCTGAGCAGAGCCTGCAGAGCTTAGCAGAGCCAGCAGAGCTGAGCAGAGTAGACCAGAGCCAGTAGAGCTGAGCAGAGCCAGTAGAGCTGAGCAGAGCATAGCAGAGCCAACAGAGCTGAGCAAAGCTGAGCAGAGCAGTGCAGGGCACTGATAGCAGAGATAATACAGTTGGACATATGGATTAGCGGATGGAGTTCTCCGTTGTTGAGAGGGAGTGTCAAAATTGGCAACTAGGGCCAAACTCCATGTGGGTCATATTATTTATGGCCGCTGATATTTTTATTGGATCCCTCTCATTGAGAGGTGTAGGATTGATCTAAAGATCATCCGATTCCGATAAGTATTTATGAAGTTATGAATTTATTTATGCTATGGACAAATTGTTAAGTCGGCCAGCAACTTATGTAGGCTCAGAAGCCCAACAGTCATGTCTATTCAACCTCTATATTTTAGTATAAATAGAAGAGGACTTCGAGTCATTTCTACACACACTTGGATCTTCTCCTCTCTCTACTTGTCTTTGGGTTTTAGTAGGAGGAGAGATGCTAAGGAAAAGTCGGAATAGCCGGAATAGCCGAAAAATCCAGAAAAGCTAGAATTGCCGGAAAAGCCGGAAAATTCGGAACTGCCGAAAAAGCCAGAACCGCTGGAAAAGCCAGAAATGTCGGAAAAGCTAGAAAAGCCGAAAAAGCCGGAACTGCCTGAAAAGCTGGAACTACCAAGAACTGCCGAAACAGCCGGAGCATCTGTTTCCGAAGGAAGGCAGCATGATGTATGATATCATGGGCAGCATAATAAGCATCATGATGATATGAGCATGGGCAACATAATGATACATGATGATATGAGCATGGGCAGCATAATGATGAATGAGATCATGAGCATGGGCAGCTTGATGATGAATAAGACCATGGAAGATGCAGCATGATGAGCAGCATGAAGATGAGAGCAGCTCAATCATCAAGGTTCAACACATGTGACAATACAGCAAGGTGTCACACGATAATGTGCAGCAAATAGACGAGGTGCAACACTATGATAGGTGAACGAGTCACCTTATAGAATCAATTGAAGCAATATGTCTTCAACTGATCTCATGCCGATATCAAAAGTCAATGTGATTGACTTCTATTGTAAATGTACTATCTATCTCACTTTCTCTGTTGAACTTTGAAGAACATAAAAGAAGAATTGATCAAGGGTTTCCCCACATTGGGGTTTGTCCTTGGGTAGCGCCACATCTTGTGTCCTCTTGTCTTGGCTTGTCTTCTGCTATTTATATTTATGTTATATCTGCAGTTTACTTTATGCTGATGTGATTGTTAATGTGGAAAAGAAATTGAAATAAATTGCTCTAGCATAGAACATACCTAAAATTAACATTAACTCCCCCAGAGACTTTGGAAGCATTAGTTTGTTCCAAGACACCATATCCATTCCTTTCCCTTGCTTCTTTCCATTCCAAAAAAAATGAATACATAACTTTTTGATAACATCTAAAATACTTTTAGGAATTTTCACTAAAATCAACCAAAAGACCGAGATTCCTTCCAAGAATGATTTAATTAAGATAAGGCGACCTCCTAATGAAATTCACTGATTGCACCAATGGCAAATGTGTTTTTCCACCTTTGTAACAAGAAATGACCAATTTGTGGTTCGATATTTGTTAGGCTTTAAGAAAAATAAAAGATATTTAAAGCCAACGTTTGAAGAACCAAACTTGAGAGGAAAATTTTCTTGGATCAAATTTTGATTTGTATTTTGGGGGCCAAGATCCGTTCGCAGAAGAAGACACAAAAAAGCACAAAAAAAATATTTTTTTTTGCTAAAATAAAGGAAACCATTACAACTACATTGTGTGGATAAATCTATCCTTTTACAAAGTGAGGCCCCAAATTTTTATCCTTTTGAGTTACAATACCATGGGTAACTACCATGGGTGGATACCATGTGTGGATCCAACTTTCCATTCAAATCATTCCACCCTCCTTAGGAAGCAACGGTCTCCATTGCGTAGAGTTCCCTCCTGAGAAGATTTTGTTGAACATGAGCTAATGAAGAGAAGGGTTTTGTGTGGTTGATCCATAACCGTGAGTTTGAGGATGACCCATAACCATGGTTTCATGGACGACCCATAACCATGATGAATGAAAATTTAAGGATAAATATACCATATAATTCTTGTGAGCCAATTGTGATATTGACAGTGTGCGGCCTAGAAAATGGACTTTGATGGTAAGGGTTTTGTGTGGTTGACCCATAACCATGGGTTTGTGGATGACCCATAACCTTGATGGATGAAGATCCAAGGATAGAGATAACCTGTAACGCTTGTGGGCCAACTGTGATGTTGACAACGTGCGACCTAACAAATGGACTTCAGTGATAAAGGTTTTGTGTGGTTGACCCATAATCATGGGTTTTTGGGTGACCCATAACCATCATGAGATAGTTCACTTATGGTATTCCTAGTAGAAATCTAGTGCCCTATTTGTTGGCTTATCTTTGTAGATTCTCACTATCTAATGAGATGTTGTAAGGGCTTCATCCGAGTACTCAAGTTTCACATTCTTTATTCCCATTGTGGTGAATTGATTGTTCCACTGTGACATTACCTTGGCATCTGGAATGGCGTTTTATCGCAACTTGAAGTACACTTCAAGATAATCTGCAATGATAGCTCTGTCACCATGGGTACCCCTGAGAGTGATAGAGGAAGACAAATATATCTATGATGTTGAGAGTGTGATGCCTGCAAAGAATGAGAAAATCTTATATTTGAACATGCATAAAAGATATAAGAAGGCATGTGTAAGTGCATATATGAAAAGAAAGTTCACAGAGATGGTTATGGCCTGTCTTAATTTTGCTTTATCCTTCTCTGGTGCTTCCTTCATTGTCATTGTTGATGTTGTTGCTGACTTCCCATCTATATGTTCTCCATTTGACGAGATTTCTTGTTTCCCTAGGAATGAACATGAGATCCACCCATTTTCGTTTGATCAACCACTATAAGGGAGTGTTTGATATCACAAGCAACACTGATCCCATGCATTCCTTCAAGAATATCAATCACTTTTGGATTTGTCGGTGGCTTTGGGCCCGTTGGGCCAAATCCAAGTTCTCCATATTCGGATGCGCCAAAAATTGAATCGTTTGTATCGCATACACTGTGTATTACCAAAATCCCGACATTTATTTTCCAATCACTTAAATCAAAATCAGGTTTCGGGTACTTCCAATTATCAAATGTTGGTTTCTCTTTACCCCATCTGTAAAGTTGACCACCTACTGTAGTACATGCAAACCAAGTGACACCAGCTGCAACCACAACCATAGGAGGAATCACATTGTTCTTGTGAAACGTTTCCATACTCCGTCAAGCCCTCTCATATTTTTGTTCCTTATGTTCTAGCCTTCCATTCCTTCCAAATCTCCATGTGTAAACAAATCCATGTGAGTTTGCTGCAACTGTGTGATTGTGACTACTTGCAACTTTAGTGAATGTTTTTGTTGATAATGTGGCACTTGCTCGAGGACAGGATTGTGCTTCATAGGCCAGTCTTACAGTACCCTCTTTTGCATTGTACTCATTATCTGTTCCATGACCAAGCTAACCATATGGAGGCTAGGCAGGATAGGGAGCATATCCAACAGGTGGAGGGATACCCTGGTGAATGCGAGACATCTGCTGCATACTGGGTGCTTGCATTATGCTTTTAACTGGTCCAAACTTGCCATCACGCTTGTCCATTTAACCTTTGTGTTGTGTCTGCAAGCATGAACAAATCCTGCAGTTTACACCATCCGATAAACAATGTAGTAAATTTGAGGCAACTTGAAGTTCATCACTACCAACAATACACACATTAATATAGAAGATACAAGCTAGTTGTTGGACAAAAAAGAATGAAGGCGATGATACAGTTGCCACATTTAGTTGTCTGGGTATTGAAGTCTTCTTGCAAGAGGAAGCGAGTTGAAACAACAGAGTTCCCAAAGTAGCAAAAACTCTCTGTACAGGCAAAACTCAGGACACAGACTTTCCCCACAATTTACCACTACGAGGCATGTAACTAGCATCGCAGACATATCTTGACATGTCATTGTATATTGCTCCCTTCCCCAGTAAATGAGAGGTGCACGGTCCACAAAATAATGAGAAGCAATAGTAGGGTGTATCTGCCTCGATTGCGCTCAAATGGATGCCTAGTCTCGTGCTATTGCCAGCACGATTCTTATGCAGGACGGTAACCACAACCCTAGAAGATTGAAGCCATGGGGAAATGATAGTTGCAATCAAAATGTTAAGTCTGGTGGCTTCAATTAAACAAGCAAGGCATAAAAAATGGAGTGCCAAGGTAGGTGGCATCAGAAAACAGACAAAATGACCCTTGGGCCACCTTCCACCTTCCAACATCATCTACAAATAAAGCGTGAGTTATCACCATCTCTCGACCAAAGTCTACTCCTTTAATTCTACCCTCCGATTTTGTCTCCATAATTAATCTACTCAATCCACAAGGTAGTCCATTAACATTACTTTTGCAGAATAACGGACATTTAGGCCAACTCGCACCATACTTAGACTGTACAATTTGACCATTTTATATTTAGAGGTTTCAAAACATGCAGTTGCCTACAGTTGAGAGAGTAGGTGTATGGAGTGCTGGAGAAATAGAGCTCAGCGAAAGCGTGTGTAAGAGATGGTAAGAGGGCCGAGTCAGCGCACACTGGAGAAGGTTCAAGAGACGCTACTGGAGAAGGTTCATCATATGGAAAACAGGCTGCTGCTAAAACAGGCTGTAGACGCTGCAACTTGAATCGCAGTCTTGCTGTCTTATTTTTCCCAGGTTTGATGTGTTCTTGCCGGTCATCTCTTTGACTCTTGTTTTGTCTTGGTATGATCCTGCCATTGTCTTAATCTGTTCCACATTCGTCCCTGTCTGTGATCTGTGGGGAGTTTCCTGGTCTATTACCATTACTCTGGGGTGGTGGTTCTATTTTGTCACTGGCCCATTTCCCCATCACTTGCTATCCTGCAGTGGCGTTTCAGTTAACATTGGCACATTTTTCTTCTATAGCTATCTTCTCAGATATATATAACATGCCATTTCCGCTTCTCATTGCACTCCTCTCATTTCTCCATTTGGAAGTCCTTCACATTTTGATGCTTCTCTGTCTCGGTTCATACTTGCTTATCTCCTTATCTGCATATTTCGAACTCATATCCTTCCTCGGATCCTCCCATTCGATGTCCACATGCCTCTATGGACTGAGATTCTTAAACTCATTTGTCCACAGTTTTCCCAGGGAGAAGTATCTTGCCTTCGTACTAACAATTATCTTACTCTCTGGAATCGGACGGCTAATTCTTTCATCATCTCTCGACCTTGCAAAGCTTTTGGATTTCGGTTTTTCATTCGGTGTCCATCGGACGGCTAATTCTTTCATCATCTCTCGACCTTGCAAAGCTTTTGGATTTCGGGTTTTCATTCGGTGGTGGACATGTCTGGGCTGCTGTTGTGAAGGCGTATAACACTCTCTCTCCCGTTGTGGTTCTAGTTTAGAAGCTATTTCTCTAACTGTGTTCTGCTCTGTTTTTGTTCCGGGATGGTTTAATTTTTCCCGTACCGGGGTCTGTTTATTTTCCGGCGATTTTTGAATTTTCCGCTGGGCCGGTTCGGTTTCTCACTTATCGAGGTGACTAGGGTCTACGTCTCACATTCTTCTGTCACTTGTCTCCTGGCATCTCTGGTTTAGGATCCCCGCTCACCCGTCTTTGATCGAATTTCTTCTATTTTCTAGTCCTCCACTCTGAGTACTTTCCTCATTTGGATTTATATTCGACGTCGTTCCACTACATTGGGCGATATGTGGGTGATATGTTCTGTGGGTTCAGTGCATCGTGATTTGGGCACTGTGGATCCATAAATATTCTTGACAGCGATCTGTTGAGGTAATCTTTTATTCTTGACCTACCACCTGACGAATATTAATTCTGTATTTACATTCCATCCCTATCTTCTCGGTTGCATTGGTTCTTTTTCTCGCTTATGAGATCATGGACTTACTTGAATCTGACACCTCAGCACATGAGGTTTTCATCCATGCCACGCTAGATGTAGAGTCAAATTTTGGTCGGCGGAACCCAATTCTCCATGACACTTGGCACTCGAATCAATCATCGATGCATATACCAGATGGCCTACATGCGGACCAGAGTTTGCATGGGCATCCCGATGTGGTTCATGCACATCAATCCCGCCATCAACATCGATCTATCAAAATTACATCCCCAACCTGCTCTGGTTTTTTACCATGACGTGTTGATCGACCGCGTTACCAACCTTCAAAAGCGGGTTCTTGTTGGAAAGTGGCATTTCGCTGATTTGAGCGATGCTGATATGCGGCGTTGGGTTGACGCAAAATGGAAAACATTGTTAGGTTATATGCCTACATTGTTGCGACTGTTAAACGATTGGTACAACTTTCACTTCCTCTGCCAGAGGACCTTATGAAAATCAAAGCAATTCCTTGGATTAACGGGCGGAGCTTTCTGGTGTTACATACCTGGTATATTGGGTTTAATTTGTTGAAGGAAACTCCTCAAAACAAGCTGAAATGGGTTAAGCCGCTGGGATTGCCCATTGATTTTTGGACCCGACAAGTTTTTGCAGATATTGGCAACGCTATTGGAAATTTCGTGTATGTTGATTCGCGGTGCTTGGGTGCTCCAGATAAGTGTTTGGCATGGATTTTAATCGAAAAGGAGTACAGAGAGGTGTTTCCGGATCATATTGAATTGAGCTAGGGAAACACCCATCTAGGTCAGCCGCTGGATTTCTGGGGGGTTCCATTTCGGTGTCTAAACTGTCATCATACAGGACATCTTTTGGCACAATGTCCTCGGTGGTTGGGTGGTAGACTTATGGCAGACCTTCGACATCGTCATGGCGCATAGAAAAATAATGATGTTCCACTTTTTGTTTCTCCACGTCGCTAGAACGAGAAGCTTACTCCCGGGCGTTGTTCTCTTCAGTCAACAGGTATTCCAAATCTACTTTTTTCTGGACATCATTCTTTTTATCTATATGCTAAACCATTTGACTATGATCCTATCAATATTCTTTCATCCCCCCGTCCTCTAATGGGTTTGGAGTTCCCTCGATTGATGCCACCTCACCCCTCCCCACAGATAAGAACACTTCCTCTCCTTGTGACTACCTACCACCTTTGTGTCCTGCGCCTCGCCATCTGACGTCATGTGATGCGCCCTCTTTCTCACACATCATGTATGTCCCCATGCCGTCACCTTCACGTGTCTCACCCCATTCCCTGGCGTCTACAACCCACCCTGCATCGCCTAATTCTCCTCTTATCTCGCCCACAAACTCCGTGGATAGTGATATTGACTTCCTTCTCTAGAAGAAGACTCTGGATCTTCGTTCTCTCACAATCCACAAGCCCCCTGGTCCCTCATCTCCCCGTATCAGTCCCTCCTCTACTAGGAATATCACTGTTCGTCACAAACAAAACCGCGACAACAGACATTTTCGAGGTTGCCGTCGACCTCTCCCTTTTAGTCCAGCTGAAGCTCATACTCTCATTGATATTCCTATCGCTGGTTCTTCCCCTCCTCGGGCCCTTGGAGCACGGTTGCCCTCTCATGGTTTAACATGACCTTCATCTTCTCTCAGAATATTCGGGGTTTGGGAGTCGCTCCAAAATTCTTGGCCCTCAAGGAGCTCTTCTCTTCTCTCCATCCTTATATTATTCTACTACAGGAAACTATGCATGCGGTTCCACAGGTGATTGAGTACTTCAGAAAGATGCTTCCTGACTGGCACATGGCGGCCACTGACGCTGTTGGCCTCTCGGGAGTACTAGTGGCTATTTGGGATCCTCGGTGGGTTAATGTGAAGGCTTTTTCATGTTTTGCTAGCATCTTCCTTGGTGGTCACATTTGTGAACTAAAGGGAAAAATCCACATTCTAAATGTTTATGCTCCATACAGAGATTGTGCTACCTTCTGGGATAACCTGATTGCATCAGAGATATTGGACCTCACTTCTCTTATCATTGCAGGGGATCTTAACTGTACAATTGGACTGAACGAGGTATGGGGGAGTTCCAGAAAGGTGGATGCTTTGGCTGATTGTATCAAAGACATCATTTTTTACCACAATCTTGTTGATATTTGCCCTTCCATGATAATTCCAACTTGGGACAATGGTCAAATGGGAAATGGATATGTTGCTAAGAGGTTGGATTGCTTTCTCCTACATGAACAACTTGATGAGCGGCTTGGGATGGTCCATTCTGAGGTGGTATGTAATCATATATTTGATCACCGGTCCATTGCCTTACACTGGAGAAGGGGGGATTTTAGAGGTTGGATTCCCTTTAAGTTTAATTGGGTATGGCTCGACGACCCGAATTTTAATTGCTTGGTGCGGGATGTCTGGAATCGTGATGGGATTCAGGGCTCTTCCCCCATGTTGCACATTCAGGAAAAGTTGAGGGCCCTGCGGTTGGAGGTTAAGGCATGGGAGAAAATAAAACACAGGCAAATGAACAAAGAGCTAGTTGACATATTACAAGAACTTCATGACATTCGTCCCCATTTACTTGAGCATAATTTCCCAGTCAATATTAGAAATCACATACAAGCCTTGGAACTCAAAAAGAAACAATTGTTTCTTATTAAAGAGACTACATGGCGTTTGAAGCGTAGGGCCATTTGGATATGGGAAGGGGACATGAATACTAAATTTTTTCACATATATGCAAACTACAGGAGGAAGCTTAAATCGATTTGGGAGATTTTTGATGCAACCGACTCAAAGTTTCAGATGCAACAGGACATTTGCAGCGCTGTTGTTCTCCACTTTCAGAAAGCTTACTGTCAAAGCAATTTAGTTTGTTCGGAGGATCATATCTGGGGGGTTGATCTATTTCCATCTATGCTCGACGAGGAAGCAAACTTGGTTCTCTATAAAGTTGTTTCGGAGGAGGAAATTTTGGGAGTGCTGAAATCTTTCAAGGGTGATAAAAGTCTAGCGCCTGACGGATGGACTGTGGAACTTTTCACACATTTTTTTGATCTCATAAAACAGGGCCTCATTGACATGGTAGAGGAATCGCAGACCAGGGGTTTTATACACCCGCATATCAACTCCACATATATCGCACTAATTTCGAAAAAGATTCCCTCTTCTACCTTCTCAGATTACACACCTATCTCTCTTTGTAATCTTGTCTACAAGATTATTTCAAAAACCATTGCTCACCGGATGAGGCATACTCTGTCTAAGTATATTTCCCCACCGCAGTTCAGCTTCCTACAAAACAAACAGATCCACGATGCAGTGGCGATAACCCGGGAATGTATGCACTTGATCCACTCAAAGAAATTAAATGTTGCTATTATGAAGGTTGATTTACAAAAGGCATTTGATTGTCTTGATTGGGGCTACCTGAGGCTGATTCTTCACAAAATTGGAATACATGTCAGAACTGTTGAATGGATTATGGCCTGTGTTACAAATGTCCATTACGTTTTTGTTATAAATGGTTATTCTACCTAATTCTTTAAGGTTGGGAGAGGCCTCAAACATGGTTGCTCACTATCTCCTCTTTTATTCATTTTGGCTATGGATGGGTTGAGTCTCCATAGTCAACAAGTTGTGGCGGAGGGCCAATTTCATGCTTTGCATTTGGGCCAGGACATCTATATCTCACACAATTTTTTCATTGATGATGTGCTCATCATGGGGATTCTCAACAGGTTTGCATGGCTTCACCTTTTTTATATTTTTGCTAAGTTTGGGAATGCTTCTAATTTACTCATGAATCTTCAAAGGTCCACAATATTCCATGGAATATGTGACGTGGAGGTTATTGCATATATACAAAGACTATTTGGTGTGGCTTCAGATTTATTTTTGGGGGGTATGAAATATCTTGGATTTCATATCAAGCCATGTAGTTATAAGGTTAACCACTGGATGTGGCTAGTGGATAGATTCTACAAAAAAATCTGGCTGGGAATTCATATGCTTATCTATGGGGGGGCGCATCACTTTGACACAAGCGGTGATCATGCAGATGGGAGTGTACTAGGAACACTTATATCATCTGCCTCTCTCCATTATTAAAAGACTCAATGGGATCGTGGCAAAATTCATCTGGTCTAGTATGAAAAATAAAAACAAATACCATCATGCCAAACTGGACCACCTCACACTGCCGAAGTGTATGGGTGGCTGGGGAATTCTGCATTTGAGGAGATTCGGCTGGACATTATTACTTAAATCGTTGTGGAGAGGGATATTTGGGGATGGAACCTAGGGCATGATCATTAGACACAAGTACATGAAGGATCTCGATTTTACTATTTGGTTGCGTAGGGGATGTATCGGGATCACATCGAGCTCAGCTATTTGGCTCAGCTTCACTAAAATTCGCCATTGTTTTCTTCTGCAACTTGCCTGGAAATTGGGTTTCGACCGCCGAATTATTATTAGTGTGCATAAAATTATGGGGATTGAAGCAACCCATAATCTATCTGATGGTTTTATACATGGCTTAAACAGTCGTGGCATCTTTTTTCTGGCAACAGGTCATATCAACTTGGCAAGATAGATGTCCTCTCTGGAAAAGCGCAAGGGAATTGGGTCTGGATGGGCGAATGGCGCAGGAATGGGATTGACTTAGAACTGGCATGCAACTCGCTGGAGTATGTCGCGATGCTGATAGGGACAAGATTACCTGGTCTGGAAAAATGAAGGGGGGGAATGTTATGGTGGTTGATACATATCTCATGCTCTGCCGACAAGGAGACCCAACTCTCTTAGGTATGTTGGTTCTTAATTTCTGGAAAGCTAAAATCCCCATTAAGATCATTCTTTTCCTTTGGCTGGTTTAGAAGAATAAAATCTAACGTGGGAAAATCTCCAGAAGAGGGGGCTAGGGATATGTGTACTTTGCAGCGATGTGGAGGAGAAAAATCTCCACATATTCTAAAAATGTCCTAAGGTTGTTCAGCTTTGGCAATATCTTGCTAGTTATATTGGTTTCGATTATATTCAGTATAACTGTATTTCTGACTGCTTGAGGTGGTGGAGCAATCAAAATACTCCATGGCGCAATATCCCCCCTATACTCTTCTAGGAGATCTAGAGATGGAGAAACAATATCATTTTTTAAAATTTCAGAGAAAATGCTATGTAGGTATTGGAACGCATTATAGAATGTTTCTCTATTTGTTCACAACCGGGCATGGGACCTAAGAAAATCAATCATAAACCACCTCGCTCGAGGATATTCTACCCAGATGGCTTCTTTGATGGAGCATCACAAAGAAACAGGTGCGAATGTGGTTTCTCAATTGCTTTTTCTCCGGAACAAGCTTATTGGGTACATTGGGGTGCTGGCAGCGGCACGAACACGGGGGAAGAAGCCATGGCACTATGGGGACTACTCTGGTTCACTAAATATCTTAACATATCTAAAATTCACATTTTTGGGGACTCTAAGATTATTATAGACTATGTCATGGGATATGCAAAAATTTATCAACCCTCGCTCCATCGTTGGCTATATCAAATTGAACAACTTTGGGCCTCTTTTAAGGATTCAACGATTGAGCACATTGGAAGGGATTTTAACCAAATTGTGGATGGAATTTCCAAGAGGGGGCTACTGGACAAGCTGGATGGGATGCACATCGAGATCAAGATGGGGGAAAGCAACATGGACGTCGAGGTGCTTCCACTTCTTGGATAATGACTACATTCCCTGGATATTCATATGCTACTGCTACAGGATTATATTCAAAAGTATTTTGGTTGACAAAGACTCATTTTCTGTGTTTTATTTTTTGTATATCTTACTTCCATAGTACTAGAAATTCTAGATTGATGATATATTAGATCATATTGATATACATGCACTGCATTATATGTATAGATCATTGTGCATATGAGACATATATCTGATAATGATGGCACTCTCCATGTTTTGTCGAGTCAGTATGGACCCAAATTTGGTATCACTGTATCTGCTGGAATATGTTGGTATCTGTATATGATGTTATGCATTATTTTGGAATATGAATATATTGTTTTTTTCATACTAAAAAAAAACCTTGATGAATGCCATGTGAAGCTTGGAAAAAATTTGATGGCTCACCATTAACTAGAATAACATAATTGGTTGATCTCACACAACCTATTATCTAGGAAATCACATCAAAATTCAAACCAATCTGAAGCAGAACCGACCTGATAAAGGACCTGTCCAATTTATCATAAGCTTTCCTTAGATAAATCTTCATCACAATAGACGAAATATTTTTGCATTTAATGGAGTGCATGGCTTCCTGAGCCAACCCAATAGCATCATGGATCTGTCTAATGAATAAAAAACCAAATTGGTCCAAAGGCATATAATTTGCAAGCCAGGCTTTAACTTGTTAACTAGCACCTTTGGAATGATTTTTTATAAAGTGTTGCACAAAGCTATAAGTTGATGATCATTGAAAGTATTGGGCCCCACTAGTTTTAGGATTAATGTATTGAAAGTTGCATTGAGATTACCAAAAACAAACCCCCTCCTCCTGAATTCCTCAACAACCTCCAGAATGTCCCTTTCCATAAGATAAAAAAATAAATAAATAAATAAATAAATAAATAAAAAAATCCAAAAACAACTCCAGAGACCAACCATTAGGCCCTGAACTATTGTCCTTGGGAATCCTCTTCAATATATTTAGGGCCTCCTTAGAAACAAGCCTACCTATCCAATCTAATTCTTCATCAGATAAAAACCTAGGGTAGGAGGTGTCTACTATCATTTGATGAACTACATTAGCATGACCACCATCCTTAAACAAAATTTCAATTAAAGAAACTCCTTCCTTCATGATAGCCCCATAGAAAGACAGAGACCAAGTGTCATCCTGCGATTGAGTTGACCAAATATGGTTTACTGCACGCCTATGATTAACAAACCGATGAAAGTATTTTGGATTAGCATCTCCTTTAGCAAGCCAATTCACTCTACTCTTAAGCTTCCAAGCAATATCTTGAGCCCTGAGGATCTTTGCTTTTTTTGCTTCTAAATTTTTGATTTGATCTTTTTCATAATTCTTTTAATTCCCCATCACTCCTGAAAACTAGATTAGAAATTTGATTTTCAATCGACTCTAGTTCACCTAATTCCAGATTCCTTTTCTTTTTTAGCCACTTGCTATAGCCCTCTTTAGCAATTTCAAATTTTTAGAGAATTGTTCCATTGGAGAAATGACAGTGGAGTTGTCAATATGAATCCATACTGACCTAACCAAATCCTTGAAGCATTCATCATTCAACCAACCTTTATTAAATCGAAACAAATAATGTCTGTTATTCTCATCCCCTAGAAAAAACATGATAGGTTTGTGATCAAATAATGATTCATAACTCACTACAAAATGATACGACATAATTTTCGATAAGAAAGAATCATTTACTAAAGATTTGTCAAGTCGATTCCTAACTACATTTTCCCCCAATCGGTTGTTGGACCAAGTATGAACAAATTTCGGTTTTCAACATCCACAAAACCCATAATCTCTATCCAATGACGAAATAAACCTACCTGTGTATCCATCCTGCCCGTCGGCCCCTAGACTTCTCGTCGAGATAAAGAGAAATTTAGATCTCCTACTAATACCAATTTATCCTTATTTCTGAAATCACAATCGAATTTATTCAACTAGAAGTTGATTCTGTTGTCATAGGGGCCATAATAGTTGATGAGAGAGAGATTCATCCCTAAGGAAGAACTAAACCCTTCCATTAAAATTCCAGTCTCACAGACAAAGCAATTAAAAGGACCAACTGAAGGGGGCCAACTCGACAATATACCACTTGAATTCCCACTAGCATCAACAAAAAATAAATTCCACCCCACCAACAATTTTGATAAGCCTTCAACAACTTTCAGGGCTACACACATAGTCTCTTGCATGAAAATTACATATGGATTATGAGTAGAGAAAAAACGCATGAGAACATTCCTTTTAGGGAGCCCCCCAACCACCTAACATGCAGGGATAAGATCTTCATTAAGTAACCCTTGGAGTAGGGCAATCTGCTTTAAGGGCCCTAAAAAAGTGCCGGGAGTACGATTTCAACTTCCAAAACAAACCAAATCCTTTCTCTTTGGAACCCTTCCCCTACTTATTAGAGGAATGGAGGTTCGATTGAGCCCTTCCATAGGAATTACTTTAGAAGAAGAAGGTTTTAAATTGTGAGAAATAACCCCAGATCCCTTAGCTTCTGTACAACAAAGTAAATTAGAATAAACCCACTAGACAAACAAGAATTAGAGAAATCACCTTTACGCTGTTTTTTGCTTTTGAGAATCCCATTTCAGCTTGACTTTCAACACCTTAAAAATACGCCTATTGTTGATGCACAATAAATCCTCCTTATCCTCACCTTTACTTTCCATAACTGGGATTAAAGTGGATAATACTCCTGATATTTCCCCTAAGTTCGATGATAAATAATTCTAAAGATCTCCTTCACTAACCTTCCCACTAGCAATGTTTGCTTCAACAACCTTAGTTCCACTCTCCATATCAACAACATCACTGTCTACTAACATATCCTTTGTGCGCGTCTCCAAAGCATCACTAACCTGAATCAACTCCTCCAAAGGCCTGTTAGATAATGTTGGATAATGATTTAGATAGATCTCCTTCTTGATATCCAGGTTCTTCAGGGCCTTTCTACAACATAGTGCTTCATTGAATAATTAGAGATGAAACCCCAATGCCACCTTGCACCCTATCATTTTGAGTTGCTTCTAAAGAATGTTGAGGGTTATCATTAGAGATGACATTTGGGTTAGCAAGGGCCATTTTCGAAAAAAGACATTTGGATAAAAAATTCCAATCACCTAAGAGATTCCAACTTTCATTGAGTCTAGACCTTCTACCAATTCTTCAACTATCTTCAAATTCACATTCCGCTCCCCCTTTTCCGGAGAAGAACTCTAGGAAAAATCATACATGACAAGCCCCAATTTTTTACATTGCCCACATCAAAAAGGCACACCCCAATAGTCCATGGGTTGCACAAAAGTATAGTCCCCTCATTTTATAACCAATTATGTTACCAGACCTTTTGAAAAAATCAATTTGACAAGCATTCAAGCTACTCGCCAATCTTCTTGAAGAAATTGCACTTGATTAGCAACTAAGGTTCTTCCAACTGAATCCCAATACCCCTTAGGTCCTTAAAATTCAAGAATTGATGCAACAAGCCTAGAAAAACAAGACAAACATGCCAAATCAGAAAGGCTTTGTGCCGTGGATCGAAGCAAGGGTACCAACATTCTAAAACAATGCTTGACATCCCACATGACCATAAAACCTTCAAGATTTAATTCGCAATCATTTTTAAATGAAATCTAAATATAATCTAGCCCTTTAGAAGAATGTGACAAGGCAACAAATAACCCAATCTAGGGACCCAAATTTTTCCCAACCATTCTCCCAAAATTTTCTTATTAAATGTGAAAAAGACAACAAATAACCCAATCTAGGGACCCAAAATTTTCCCAACCATTCTCCCAAACTTTTCCTATTAAATATCTTGTCCAAAAACCTACCAATGAGACCAACCTCGGACAGAACCAAGGCAAAATCAATATAAAGATCAAACCCTAGCATACATTCAAACCTTCTTAAGCCCACAAACATCAAGTCTTCCTTCACTAACAATTTTTTTCTTTGGCTGCGATAGTTGCATTTAGATCCCCTTCCTTAACAACGTTATCCTCCTTAGGGATCAAAGAGAAACTCAACATAAACCCTACAATACAGGCTTCCTTCCCTAAAAATCTATTTACTAACCTTTGCATTGAGGGCTGGTCACTTTCAATGGAATTAGAATGAGGGATAACATCATGATTTGCTTCTGACCTACGCCCTGATACTAATATTCCAGGTGGATCAAGACCCTTCTGCTTGCCATCTCCTATGCCTTTTTTCAAATGCTCCTACCGAAGAATCTCAATTTACTCCTCATTGCTTTTAAAAAGCCTTTTGATATTCTAAATTTCATCATCCTCTAGCTCAACTGCCCAATTGTACTCTAGATCGAGGGCCATCACATCTTCTAGAACCATAACAACAAAACTGAATTTTAATTAGGGTTTTTTGCTACCATTAATTATTTTCCAGTCATTGGCTGACTAATGAAAACAACCATTATTAAAACACCCTTCAAACCTTGACTCCACTACATGGTTTCTAGCCGCGACTACGGATCTCCTTAAAAAGGGGGCGACTTAGACTGAAAACCTCAATATGCAACTCTCCATGGTAGATCATGGAAAACAGATCAACTAGAATATCGGTGGCTCCAATGTACTCAACTAGTCAGGGCAATAGATGAATGCAACTCTTCCTGAAAGATTATGGTGGGCTCGATCAATGTAGGCAAAGACCCACAACATTGGCTATGATAGGGTTTGGAGAGATGGCTACTCTCCTCAAATAGGATACACACTATTCGGCCAAACTTGATCAACCACTCTCTAGGGTAGATCATGGGCAACATATCGGTACAACCTCGGTGGCTTTGATGTACTCTGCTTTTTAGGCCAATGTTTGAATGCAAATGTTTTTGAAATATTATGATGGGCTCGATTGATTATGACGGAGACCCATAACACTGGCTATCTTCGTATGGCTATGTTAGGTTTAGGAGAAGCGGTGGCTCCAAGGAAATTGTTTAGTATCTTGGTGAAAATATTGTAGTAGTAAACTATAAGCATTCCTTCCACTTCCTTTGAGTAACAAAAATTGACATTTTGGTGCTGACATCATCCACAACACCATGTTGCAATAAAAAATCAGAAACAGACTCCCATTGGACGCTTTGAGTGACATGATTAATTGATTATTTAACCTAAAATATTTTAATTTATTTATATAATATATACATATACACATAAATGACATTGTAAAATATTTCAATGTCACTTATGCATATATGTATATGTTATATAAAGAAATCAAAATAAATGAATTCTTATGGTTAAATTTTCTAAAACATTTCCCATAGTCCTGCTATTTTACATTTTGGTCAATTTTCAAGTATATTTTAAGATCATTTTTTTTTTTTAAATTTACGAAAAATATGTTGAAATTGCAAATTTAAGTTGTGTATCCTACACAATCCAAATGTCCAAGGAACCTCTCAAGGTATTGTATTCATTTATAATTTCAAATATGTAATTCAAATAGTGAAAAATCACACACACACACACACACACACACACACACACATCTTAACTACAAAAAAGATTAAATCTCTTGAAGTGCTAACCTTTTGTCAAGTTTTGCAATCTAAAAGAGGTTCGCATATCAAGAGATTTGATCTCTCTCGATGTTTAGTAGATATGTCGTTAAGATGGATCTATAATGGTTAATTGATAATGATGATGATAAGAATTATTATTAATTATTATCGATGAATGTAAGCTAATTCATTACTATTCTTATTATTTTAAAGATAACTAAGGAATTCATCAAGATAAAGAAATGAGTTGAGGGCTCAGTGAGTTTACATCGGGGGTACATAATCCATTTCAAATTCTCCAAAAAATATTGTCTGGAATTCCTTTTTCCCATAAACTATTTACAAATTCTTATGACTCTATTC
Organism: Pinus taeda; assembly: GCA_000404065.3. NCBI lineage: Eukaryota > Viridiplantae > Streptophyta > Pinopsida > Pinales > Pinaceae > Pinus > Pinus taeda. The sequence goes on from APFE030874212.1 coordinate 102,458, forward strand.
ACCAAAAACATTGGGGAAATTTCAAAACTTACCCATTTGTAAATACACTAGTATTAGCCTACCGAAAAAGAAAAGTTACATATCATCAGAGTTCATATTTTTTCTACTGGGAGGCTAATCTTCATTTAGACTGTTCTTAGTGACCACCGAATTGGCCATTTCCTTCACTTCCCGAGTCAACTTTTCTAGTTGCACTCAAATTGCATCCATTTCGTCCTCCAACCTTGTAAGTTTAAGCTGGGTGTTGTGAATATTCTCCATGAGAACAGAGATATCTTGTTATACCTGAAGCCAAACATGTTTCCAATTCTCTCCTTTTCCTCCCGAAGACATGGGAGCAAGAGGATCCAATTCCATAATCAGTTCCACAATCCAATTGGAACCTAAGGGAAACTCCAGTCCCAAATGGCTGAGATAGAAAGAAACTATGATCCTTGTGTAAATGAAAGGTTGCTTCCCCGGGGGGGTAAACCAACACAAAATAGAAACCTGCACTTACCCTAAAATGAACACCAGAGCCAAGTAAAAACTTGAGATGGACATGTAAACCACTTTGCCAAAACACAATTGTGCCCTTTAAAGGTTGAAGGCCCCTCTCCAAAGTTTGAATTCTAATAGTTGTGGCACAGAAAAGGACCAAAGCAATATTGGTTCCTGTCGCTCACAACAACAAACAACTCCCAATCACTGGATCTCAACCACAACAATCTCCTTGTGATTCCACTTGTGCCCAAAACTAAAGCAACCCTTGAGAGAGGCCAGATATACACAGATAACAACCCAAGAAGGGCTCGAGAGACTTTTCTTTGCTAGAATGACACCCACCTAACAACCACAAAGCACAATTTAATTAGAATCCCCCCCAACCCATATCCATGGCTTACCAATATATATTATCAACACTACTTTGTTTTTCTTCAATTTAACATTCGACAATTGAATCCAACAAAGTTTTAATAACACTACCATAGAAGTGTTTCATGCCATCATAGCAACGATCAACTTGACCCAACAAAAACAAAATGAGCACCAAACCATAAACTAGAGGCATTCAACTGAATTGAACATGGTAGCAAAATAATATTTTCGTACCACAATTATCCACATCGTACAACACCACTATCCTCTGTCCTGTGGCCGAAGAACTAGGTAGCTCCCCACAATTACCTATGCCAAGCTACACCACTTTCCTCTATCCACAATTACCCATGCCAAGAAATAACACTTTCCTTCGTCCTAAGGCCAAAGAACCATGCATCCTTTCACAATTGTCCTCTTTGAGAAACATCACTTGTTGGGAATTGGATAATCCAACACTCCCCGTGTGTTTCACGACATGTACATAATCACCTCTTGAGGATTTATTATCTTTGGCGATGTGTCTATTTACTAACACCTGCAGGTTTTGGTGTAACAACAATTGTGATTACAACAAGTGGTAGTAGAGCCAAAAGTATTGAGTTTGAAACACCCTCGGTTTGTGTTGGGGAGGGGGAGGGGGAGGCAAGATTGTTGGGCATTGCTCCCTGTGTGTTTAAGAACGTGGGGGGCCAGGGGGAGCGGAGAGGAGAGATTGTTGGGCATTGCTCCCCGTGTGTTTCACAACGTTCTTAATCGCCTTTCGAGGAAATATTAACTCTAGCAATGCATTCATTTATTAACACCTGTAGGGTTTTGTGTAACAACAATCGTGATTCCAATACCACTTTCCTCTATCCTAAGGCCAAAAGGTCAAGCCGCTAAAGACCAAGAGCCCACCACCCAAATTCGGTGCCACATTAAAGAACAATGTAAACTTTGAAATGAGAACTGTAAACTCGAAACAGGAACTCTAGCAAAAAAAACCCAAAAAAAAACATGAAAAAACAACTTGAAAATGAAAAGTGTTGATGCTGGAATATATATATTAATTTTTTTTAAATGATAGTGAAAGCTAATAAAATTCATTTTTTTTTTGTTCAAAAAACACCTTGGAAACAAAAAGTGTTGATGGTGGAATAATTTTATTTTATTTTATTTATTATTTATTTTTTCAACATTTTTTAGCAATGGCGTTAAGGATAAAATATCATGACTCCAAAAAATCTTCAAATTCCAATGATTTCGATGCATAACATTAAAGATAAAATATCAAGTCTTTGAAAAACGTTAAAATTCCAACAATTTTCATCGATGAAGTTAAAGATAAAATACTTAAAATTGTTTTCAACCATAACATTAAACATAAAATATCATGACTAAAAAAATTTAAAATTTTGACAATTTTACAACCATGGAATTAAAACCAAAGATCATCACTATAAAAAACATTAAGTTTTCAACATATTTCAACCATGGCATTATGAAAAAAATTTATGACTAAAAAAAATTTAAAAATGATTTTTTGAATGAATAGTCATTATACCAAGAGTAATTTATTTTTTAAATCCTAAAAGTATAACGATTTTTAAACTTTAGCCTAAGACAACTTGACACATAGCAACAAAAATTTAAAAATCAACCATCAAATTGACACACGGGGTGGGCGAACTTGATCCATTGTAATGAAAACTTAAAGACCAATCATGAAATTGAGAGATTGAGGGGGCATATTCGATCCATTATAACGAAAACTTTAAAACTGGCTCTCAAATTGCCACATAATGGTATTGAGTTGCTAGCCAAGGATTGACACAGACCTTGCAAAATAAAATAAAATAAAACAAAATATATAAATAAATAGAAATGAAAAATACAAAGGAAAACAAATATTAAAACATTGAAAAAAAAAAAAAGCCACACAATTTTTTTTTTTTAAAATAATAACAAGTAATAAAAATGTACATTAAAACATAAAAAAAAACAAATATTTAAATATTGAGAAAAAAAATAATAACAAGTAAAAAAATAAATAAATAAATTAAACATTAAGAAAAAGAAAAAAAATTCTCGAAGTTAAAAAAATAATAAGTAAAATAAAACACATACTAAAATATAAAAAAAATTAAAAAACATGACAAAAAAATAAAACAAAAATTTAAACATTGAAAAATTAAAGAATTAAAAAAATAAAAACAAGTAAAAACATAAAAGAATTAAAAACATGACAAAAAAATAAAAGAAAAAATTAAACATTGAGAAAAATTTAAAATTAAAACAAAATATAAAAAAAATTAAAAATAATAACAAGTAATAAAAGTATATATTAAATAAAAAAAATAAGAAAACATGAGTTACAAATATGAGTTGTCTTTAGTGCGACTTTTTGGATTTTCTGGCGCTGGAATTTGGCCGAAAAATTTGAGGTTAAATCTTGATTTCCGTTATTTACACTGGTTTTTTGACCGTATACATGGATTCAACACCTTGAAAAATCGTTGGGCCACTTGGATTGTGCAGGGTTTACCCATCAAACTTGTAATTTCAATAAATTCCTGCCGGATTTTAGAGAAATTAAACCGGAAAAGCTTCCAAAAAGTCGCAGTAAAGACAACTCCTTTTTTATATATATATATATATATAATAATAGACAAAAAAATTAAAATAAAAAAATACAAACTTAACTCCTAAAAGTCCAAATTAAAAAATAATAATACTAATAATAATAATAATAATAAATAAATAAATATTTCTAAAAAACATAATTTAAGAAAAACATTTAATTAAAAAGCAATATTTAAATAATTAAAATTAAAATTAAAAATATGAAAAACATTACCAAAAATACAAGTTAAAAACAATTAAAAAAACTTTAAACTTAAAAAAATTAATTAAAAAAGTAAAAACATAAATCCCCGCCCACAGCTGCGCCCCACCGACACTAGGCATGGAGTTCGATTCGTGCAGCTGCCACCCCTTGCAAGGTCGGGCCCAATCAACGTTGGGCGTGGAGCCCAGATTCCAAGAATTAGACTCCATGCCTAGAGCCCGACGCTAGGCAAATTGCCCTGCCCAAGGCCCGTGGGGTGCAGATGAGACTCTCTTTTTTTATCAATTATTATTATTTATATTTTTAAAACTATTAATTGAATTATATATTTTATTTTAAATGTTATTATTATTTTAGTTTTTTAATAATTTCTTTTGACCATTTTATATATATAGATATTCATTTTTTTGCCATTGTTTTTTAATTGTTTTAACGTTATTTTATTTATTTTTATGTTTTTTTTAATGTAATTGTTTTTTAAATATAATTTTTTTAATTGTATGTTTTATTTTTTTAACAATTTTTTTTTGTTATTTTTACTTGAAAATTTATCTGAATTATTTTGTTTGGAAAAAAAACTCAAATGTCATGTTTGGATATAAAATTCCATAAAGTTTGTTATTTTTTCCAATTTTATTTATTTATTTTTTTCATCATTTTTTATTTAACATATCATTTTTAGTGAAAAAAATATGAAATACATTTTTTTAAATTATATTTATACATGAAAATTACTAATATTTAAAAAAAACTATCCACACTTAATACATTAGAAATTTTAAAATTTCAAAAATAAACCCTCTAAAAAAAGGGGTTAATGCTACATCAACACTTTTTCAAAATCACATGAAAATCACTGACATTTAAAAAAAGAATGTTCATACTTGATACATAAGAAAATTTAAATTGTCGAAAATATGTTTTGAAAAAAAATGTGTGTTATGAATCAACACTTTTCAAAATTGGATGGTTTTTTGCTACCTTAAAAAAATGAGTACTCAGTACAGTTACTATTTGATAGTTTACATTTTTAAGGATTGGAAAAACCTCAACTCCAACCCATCCGTCTCCCCTTAGGATTTGAACGTAGTCCGATAGAGAAGGCATCGTAGAGAAGTACCATTATTCAACTATCCCAAGACACTTATTAATCATTGATTGAACCCCTCTTTGCAACATCACCTTTGCAAGGCCCTTTCTCTGTTGATAACTCTCCTACGATGTCACCTCCCATGCTTCCTCCATAACCACGAACAACTCCTACTAGATCTCACCTCTTTCAATCATGCTAAGCATAACTATGTTCCCAATCATTCCAACAGAATCACCACATGTCACTCCTAACCTTGCCATGATCGCCACCCATCTGCTCACGAGTAGAGCCCCAAGTCTATAGGGATTACCTCGTGGCACACTCATATTTATCTTGGATTTATTCATAATTAAAAATAAAAAATAAAAAATATTCAAGTGAGAGGATCAACCTCCCTCCACCCATTCCATTTTAACACTCCTTTTTCCAACCTAGTTCCTTGATTGGCCAATGAATTAGTCTCGAGATTGTTATTTCTTAATACCTAAAAACAAATCTCCATTTTAACACTCCTTTTTCCAACCTAGTTCCTTGATTGGCCAATGAATTAGTCTCGAAATTGTTATTTCTTAATACCTAAAAACAAATCTTTTTGGCTATAGCTTGATGCCAATGATGAATTTTTTTAAAGATTTGCTTTTGTGTGAGGACATGGGGAATATTCTTACATACAAATGATGAATTACAATCATTGAATCTTCTATGCTAATTAACCCTAAATACATATCCTATCAATTTGCCTTAAGCCTTGGTATAATACATATGCTTTTAAGGCATATCGTAATCCCTAGACAAACTTAATTTCTTCTTGATTCTTAAGATGAAAAATAACCTCCTTGCTGATACTACCCAATTGATTAATTATTATTATTAAAACAAATTATTTATTTTTTAATATATATATTTTTAATCTTGAGCCATTCATTTATTGATTATATTTAAAAAATCTTATTCAATTAATTAAATTTTAAATTAAAAAACAAACTCGTAAAGTAATTTTTAAATTTTACTTCTAATTTTTTTTTAACTTGTAAATAATTTTAACCGAAATAATATAAATTCTAATATGATATCTTCAAGCGATTTGTGCCATAGACTATTTTTAGTCTTGTAAATATTAAAAATCATTTTTTTCCTATTGAATATTACTTTTAATTACAATTTAACTTCTCGCAACAAAAAAAACTCAAACCAAATATCCCTGAGTTTCTAAGGAGTACGGTTGCATTATAAAACATTGAATGAATCTTGGAAAGAGCGTTGGAGCAGATAGCTTGGATAGCCTAGGATGAGTTTCCACAAATGGAAGCTTGTACAAGCTCTCTTTGGGCAACTAGGCTTCATTGAACCTAAATACTTGAAATTTGATCAAATCATATGAGAAGTAAGTGAATATTGATTCAAGGCGATCTTTCACTGTCAAACAAGGTTGGAATTTAACGAGCAAAATGGTCGTCATAGGGCATTTTGGTCGTTAAATACTTTTAAAGATTTTGCATGAATGTATGTTGTGGTGAGTCTTAAATTTTGCAAAACGTATTTTTGACAGTGAATTATTTTCCTTAAACATTATTAATACCATATGGCACTTGCACAAACCTTGAAGTTGACAAGAGCTTTATCATTGATAGTGGTTAGATAATTGTTGGTAGGTGTGGCACTATGGTTTTGCACAGTTAAAATCTTATGGAGGATATTTGCGGGAAGCTTCCCTAATAAATCTAAGAGCAATAACACACTTGGCCTGCAACTATGTGCTATAATTAAAGAATAATCACATGCATCATGGAATTGAGCATTGACACCACCAATAGCGTTAAGCTAGGGTAACTTGTAAAATAGAAAAATCCTTTTGGTTTTGTTAATGGAGGATTTGGTTTTTATATTTGTTTTTTGTGTTTATGAAAGAGGGAACCTTAGCTCAATTTGATGGTAACTTTTAATAAAATAGAACAAGGTCATTTTACTTGGTCTCAAAGAAAACAAGGTGTTGAAAAATTTCACCCATCTCTTGATAAATAAACATGTGAATAAAATTGTGGTTTATGGAGAATAGGTGGACAGATAAAGCCATGGAGAAGTACAAGTGGAGGTGAAAAAGATATTGACTTTGGTACACCTCTCCCACTTTATTAATACCATTTGGATGATGCTCTAAATATAGGTTCGATTCCCTTATCCTCTCAAATACAATGAGGGGAAAATTATGGGTGGTTTGTATCCAAAATATTTTGCAATTTTCAGGCACGGTAACAAGTTATAGGTGAGTAATGAGAACGTTTTATTTATTTTATTTTATTTTATTTATTTATTTATTTATTTTTTTTAATATAATTTAGGAATACCACTTCCCTATTATTCAGATTTCATTTACCAATGGATCTATTCAGGGAAAGTCGATATATTATGCACTTATTCCTTGTAATATTATTGTGTTGGTTCAGATGACTATGTGGTCTTGTATTTGGACAGTTGGATGAAACTTTTACAAGTTATGCTAATTTTCCAGATATAGCAATCAAATGTATGGGCAATTTATCTGCTTTTAGTACAATTACTTTACGACTCCAAATTCAATAGTGGATCATTTCCTTTTTGCACCAACGTTAAGAGATGAGAAATTGAAGAAAATAAAGGGTTAGAAGCACTGATAACTTGTTCCAAACAACTTCGAACATGTGATGCCATAAGATTGTCAAAGCAGACTCCTAGTTATTTGATGAAAAAATGATTAAAGTATCTCTCTGATGTTCATCAAGTGCACTCCATATTTATGCAATGTCACCCTTTACAATATTTAGAAAAAGTCAATGTGATTTTTTTTTTTGTTATTGGCATCTGCTATTTTGTTTGGTTTGGTTTGGATTTTCTGTTGAGTATTTTGGTGTGAGGAAGGATGAGAAACAACAACAGGATGCCGGTCGAAAGACAGTTACAAATTCAGGTCGAGGATGGAAAAATGGGCATGGGGCTTGGGATGGATTTGAGTACCATGGGTGGGCCTCTAGTTTCCCACTATGGAATTCTTGACAGAGATTAACTCTAGAATTCTAGATGGGGATTATGAGAGGAAGCCAATAGTCTATAAGATGCACAATACAATTTAATCTTGCTAATGTTGCTCTCCATGCATTGCGCTTGGCTTGCTCAGTTGTAGCTTTGGTGGCCATGCCCAACAATCAGGAGTCTGGGGTTGTTACCATGTTTGGGTTCAAGCTCGCTGTGTATTCCAAGTGGTACTATTCTGATTCATTTGAGTGAACTTCAAGCTATTTTTGCAACCTTTCATGGCTTGGATATTAAGTTTGAGGAAGTGGGTGTGTGGTATTTTGTGTTGTTGTAGTGTCGTATGCATATTTAGTAACATGGAGAGTGTTTGGTTATTTTAATAGTTTTCATTGTTTGTACGTTTATCATTGTTTTGATCTTAATGTTTGTGTGCAGATCCTTGGTGGGCGCTGCAGCTGTAGCTGTTACTCATTCATTGCTTCAACTTATGCTATGTGGGTTGAAAATCATGAAGAGGAAATCTATTATTCCCAGTAGGAATTCATGTGTGGTTGTTGTTCGCAAGCGATCAGGTATCCCCCCTGATCCCTCAAGAGCTGTATTCTTAGTTTTGAAAAATCATGTCATTAGAGACATCATTTAAACATAGTCACAAACACACATTTATGTCATTGAAGGCCTCTTTCTCAGGAAGGAAAGGGATAACCTTCCTTCACACATAGAAGTATCATTGAAGGCCTACTACTCAACAAGGACAGGGATAACCTTCAGGTCTCTCACACATATATTATTGAAGGCATGCTCCTCAATAAGGAAAGAGAGAACTTTCAGTGATTTGGCTACCTAAACATTTGAGTGAAAGGATGGACTTATTCATTCCAAATAGGTAAAATATCATTGCAATAAATTTCTTCTTCTAGCTTGGAATTGACATTTTTTTGGTGTGAGTAATGTGTTTCTAACATGGAATTGACAAGATTGTGGCATGAGTTATGTGTTAGAGACTATTTATGTTTTAGAATTGTTCATAATAATTGTTATTTTTGAACTTATTCCATCTAGTGAGACACATATCAATGTAATAAGTCTCTTCTTCTAGCTTGAGATTAAGAAGTTTTTGGTGAGAGCAATGTGTAATGTTTTTTTAACTTGGAGTTAACAAGTTTCTGGATAGCTTGGAATTAACAGGTTTTTGGTGTGAGTTATGTGTTAGAGACTATTTTTATTTTAGAATTGTTTATAATAATTGTTATTTCTGGATAGATTCCATCCAGGGAGAAAAAATATCAATGCAATAAGTCTCTTCTTCTAACTTGCAATTGAAAAGTTTTTGGTGTAAATTATGTATAAGAGACTTTTTGTTTTAGAATTATTAAAAACAATGGTTATTTCTGGACCTATTCCTTTCAGGGAGATAAAATCATCAACGTAATAAGTCTCTTTGTCTAGCTTGGAATTGGCAAATATTTGGTGTGAGTAATGCGTTTCTAGCTTGGAATTGATGAATTTTTAGTGTGAGTAATGTATTTTTATCATGGAATTGACAAGCTTTTGGTGTAAGTTAGTGTTACGAGACTATTTCTATCACGTGTATAGAGATACAAACTTTTGTGAAGTTATTGTAACATAATCCTATAACATGATGTTATGAGATCCTCAATGTCCATTTATTATAAGTCTAGTCTTTTAATTTTTAAAAAGAATCCTATAACATGATGTTATGAGATCCTCAATGTCAATTTATTATAAGTTTAGTCTTTTAATTTTTAAAAGGTTCAGATACTACGCGTTCAATCTTGTTAATATTAGTGTACATCCTATGATCCAAAACAATGCTATATTATATACGGTAAAATGTATATTTTATTTTTAAATCCAATAATATTTATTAGATTATGTAAATCGTAATATAAACCATATTAATGAATCTATTTTGAGTTTTTATTGATAACATTCAATAGTTTTATTATGTTGGTTATCTTATATATCCCATAAGATCTCCTTAATCATATCTCATATATACAAATGCTATGGCATTTCTAGGTCAAGGGCATTTGATTTCAAATTTCTATGATTTTATTATTAGTGTTCCATGAAATTTCAAGTTTCAAACCAAGATTCAAGATTTAATAAGTCATTTGTGTGTTGTTTTGATTTGGGGTAGCATTGAATGTGCTCTAGCCACGAAAATTGGTGGAGAGCCTATAGCACATGAGATCTCTAAAACCCTGAAATGGTTTGGGTAGAATCTAACCAGTTTGGAAGATATTAAAATAATGGAGTCCCTAAGTCTAAACTTAGGGAAAATAAAATATTAATGTGAATTAATATAAAACTGAGTTAGAATGGCCAAAAAGTCATGGATCAAGCCAGATCAAATCTTAGCCATTGATTAGGGACGTAATCTTGGCTGTTGATAGACCAACGAGAAAAGTATAAGAAGAGGCTTGAGGGTCAGTTGGAGAACACATTGAGGAAAACCAGTCAGTTAGATTTCTAAAGCGGGGTTAGCTGAGAAATTCGAATTAGTGGTTTGGAGAGCAGCAAGAGACAACTAGTATGGAGCAGAGAGTCAGGATCAACAACAAAAAAAAACCAACGTAGAGGCATGAGAAGCAGACGCAGGGCCTTTCAGGGAGACGCTGAGGTAGCTGGAGACTGTGTAGTCATTAGAGGGCTTGCATGGGTGACATAGAGAGGCCCAGGGCTGACGCAGACAAGCAGGGGATGACACAGAGTGTTTGGGAGCTACGCAGAGGTCAGCCAGGTTGACGCTGGGACTGGGAGAAGCACTAGAGAACTTTTTCTTTCTGTTGGGTAAGCCAGTTTGGCACCAGGTTGTACTGAAGAATAAAATCCTCCCTTGCTGCACTGGTTTTCCCACATTGAATTTTTCTAGGTATTGTTGTCCAAAATATCTCTATCGATGTGTTGATTCTTGTGTATGTGTTTGTTTCTATATTATGGTATGATATCTGCAACAAAATTTATTTTTATATTTATTGAAAAAATTTCATAAATAACTTATTGAAATAAATCAAATGTTACATAGATAGAATATTTTGTTTTTTATTTATGTAATTTTTTTTAACATAATTATTTTAGTGAAAAATAACATAAATACTCTAAACATCATTTTTTTTTTTTAATATTACTTAGTTGCCCTAGACGGAGCCCGAGATGGAGAGTCTTAATAAGGACGGAGAGTCTTAATAAGAAAGATTTCGTGTAGAGCGTAAATTGTTTTAAATTTATTCCATTTAAAATTTCAAAGTTTTGATCGAAGCATCGATCGGTTGTGTGTAGGCAGGCGGCTCCCTCTGCCCTGTTACTACTCTTGTCAACGACTACATATATGCGGTAAGAAACGACTACCCGCTTGAAGATTTTAGAAGTCGAAGCCAGGGATCTACCAAGCATGATAATATTTCACTGGATTGTAATCAACATTACTGTTAATTTGCTGGAAATTCAGAGTTATTTCAGCAAAACGTAGAAAATCCAAATTAAAAGATGCTTTCCGTTACTATAGGAAGAAGATCGATCTCTAGTGAGAGTATGTTTTGGTGAGAATTTTGATGGGGTTTATTCTTATTCTTTTGACAAATTTTCTTTCGGGAGGAAGACAATCGATTCGAATGAGTGATGCATGGAGGCAGGCCTGAAACGCCCTGCTTTTCTTTGAAGTAGTGAAGAGGGAAAAAAAAAAAAAAAAGCTATTTCGATAGCATTGATAGGACGATGAGAAATTAAACACAAACAGCCACCATAATCCCCATGCTCCGTTTTCATATATGCAACTGGTAGTTCCTGCTTTTGCGTGATTATCCGTTCTAGACAAATCTGCTCAACAGTATTTCCAAAAACTGAGCTGTGTTGCGATGGAAAATTGACTGTTCCGAGATCAAAATGCCACGCAGAAGGTGATTCAGGATGAAGTACCCAAATATAAAACTCCACGGCAGAGGTATTTTAGAGAAAAAGTACCAAGGATATGAAATTTTTTCATTATGCAAGTCTTTCCAGGAGTTTATGGTGTTTTTCATTGGAATATCATAATAAATATGATTTTCCTTACCAGATTCGCGAATGTAAGAAGCCCTAGGCTTATTTTTAAAGAAGACGGTATCTCTGAATTCAAGGATTTGATGATTTTAAATTGAGTGATTGTTAAATAATATCGATTATTGATTGTCAAAAAAATATTAGAATTATACAAGGCATCAATAGGGTTGTTGGCTTTAAACGATTGAAGGCATACTGTTAATTTTTGGTGTTATTAATGTCTATTGGACAAACATAAATGCTCTTATCATTCCGCTCAACTTACACTCTCAAAAGATCGTTTCTACGTTATGAGATAACAAAAGAAAATTGTTCCATTCATTACTTTGGTCTCCAGAGTGACTAAATCACCAAGATACCGATATTTTCTTCCCACGCAGATTACATATTCGAGGACACATAATTTTACAGGTGCCAATGGGCATCACTAGTAGGTTACTGGCACGCTTTTGACTTCAGAAGCCCATGTCAGTGTCCCCAAAATCCCATTTTCTCTCTTACTTCCGTGTTTTGGTTAAGAAGTCTTTTTTGTTTATTTGAATGACTTATAAACATGCACCCAGCTTCCATGAAAAGTTGTTTGAGGGATTTCTTATATAAATATATATATATTTTTCATTGCGACAATTGGGTGGTTGGAACAATGGGATGTTATCTTTAAGAAGGACATTTTTGGCCTCTTGTGATAAGACTAAGGAGTAGTCTCCTCCACCCCTGTGGAGTCTTAGCGCTTGCTAAGACATATATTCTTGGCGCTTGTTAAGACATATATTCTTGGTATATCTGACTTACGAGTTGTTGGATATACTCTTGGTGTTATAGTGGCAAGGACTAGATTTGATCTTGGACCTAACTCAAATTGCTCCAACAAATTACCAATTCACCATGGTGATTTTTTTTTTAAATACCTTTCTATGCTTAGGATATTATATGCCCAAACCAACAAATTACTGATTCACCATAGTGAAAAAAAATTTAAACACCTTTCAATGCATAGGATATTATATGCCCAAACAAATTGTTTTTTTTTAAGAAAGAAACGGTTATATTTCTATTATATAAGCTGGAATCGGGACAAAACCAATACATTCAGTGACAATTTCAATTCTAAATTCCTCCAAAATAGCTCTGACCAGAGGTAAAGAGTTTTTAGGGGTTTCTAACCTAGTTTTTTTTACAACATTTAGCTTATATGTTCACCAAAAGACACCATTAAATTTTACATACTTCCATAACATAAAAAAAACACATATATATGCTAACTAACGTCTTCTTCCGGTGCATGCTGTCTTGCTTCTTCCATCTCTGCCACTTCGACCTCCTCTCGCTGGCTTGCATTTATGGGATCACTTTGAACAACCACTCGTTGAATTTCCGGAGAAGGAGCTCCTTGGTCACCCCTAGCTTGCTCATTATCACTGCCCTCCCTTATATCAAACGCTTGCTTCAGGACTGAGACAACCACAATTTCCACATTATATCTATATATATAATATATATATATATATATTTTCATTGCGACAATTGGGTGGTTGGAACAATGGGATGTTATCTTTCTACCTTGTTTCAAATTTTAAGAAGGGGCATTTTTCATCTCTTGTGATAAGGCTCAAGAAGTAGTCTCCTCCACTCCTGTGGAGTCTTAGCGCTTGCTAAGACATATATTCTTGGCGCTTGCTAAGGCATATATTCTTGGTATATCTGACTTATGAGTTGTTGGATATACTCCTTGGTGTTATAGTGGCAAGGGCTAGATCTGATCTTGGACCTAACTCAAATTGCTCCAACAAATTACCAATTCACCATAGTGAAAAAAAATTAAATACCTTTCTATGGTTAGGATATTATACGCCCAAACCAACAAATTACCGACTCACCATAGTGAAAAAAAATTTAAACACCTTTCAATGTATAAGATATTATAAGCCCAAACAAATTGTTTTTTCTTAGAAAGAAACGGCTATATTTCTATTATATAAGCTGGAATCTGGCCAGAACCAATACATTCAGCGACAATTTCAATTCTAAATTCCTCCAAAATAGCTCTAACCAGAGGTAAAGAGTTTTTAGGGGTTTCTGACCTAGTTTTTTTACAACATTTAGCTTATATGTTCGCCAAAAGACACCATTAAACTTTACATACTTGCATAACATAAACAAAACACATATATATGCTAACTAATGTCTTCTTCCGGTGCATGCAGTCTTGCTTCTTCCATCTCGGCCACTTCGACCTCCTCTTGCTAGCCTGCATTCACAGGATCACTTTGAACAACCACTTGTTGAATTTCCGGAGAAGGAGCTCCCTAGTCACCCCTAACTTGCTCATTATCGCCGCCCTCCCTTATATCAAACGCTTGCTTCAGGACTGAGACAACCGCAATTTCCACATTTTCTTCTGAGTTCTCCACCTTTCGGTCCAAGTTCTTGATCTTTGTCATGATGACCTGCGATGTTGCCTGGACGATCTCCATGTCCTTCCTCGGGCCTTCTAATTGACCCATCACAAGGGAAAAATGTGACCTGGCTTCAGTTAAAATTTTCCCTCCAATCTGCAAGATCATCGCTTCCACTTCATTCTTGAACGCACCAAAATTCTTTAGGGAGTCTCCCGCTCCATTCCTAGATGGAGAGGCCATGACATTATTGCATAGAGGGTGAGCTGCAATCCACAATGCGTATGCTCTCCCTAACCATCTCCTTGTAGCCAAATCAATTCCAAATTGATGACGTTAGAGGTCACTTTTGAATCAATGCTCTTCGTTAATGCTCTCCCTGTAATCAAATTTGATTCCATTGCTTATTGCTTCAAGAAAAATTCCCACACGAATGATCTGCGACAATCTTCCTCGAACTCAGAAGGCGCCAATCCTTCGTTGCCTCTCTACATTAAATCTCGGCCTACGAACTTCCAGTTGTCCTTAGTCTTGTCATGTTTCTTCATTAATGTCCATCTGGACGATGAAGGGTCCAACATATCTCTAGTCCTTCCTCTGCATAACAGATGTACCAGTATATACATTAGGCAATTAATCATCCCGTCAGTTAATTCACTCTTCTCTGGGTTCTTCTTGCCAATCGAGGATCTCCATTTAATTAACTTTATGGGATGTGACATTTGGTTAGTGCGCCCTCATCCACCCTATGGTCGCCTTGCTCGAGGTTGACAACCTGATTTGCTTGATCATCCACGGGCCTATTATTTTCCCTCCTTATATGGAAAAATTCTGAGTTCAAACTTATCCAGCATTACAAAAATTCTTTGCAAGATTGGGTTTAGATCTTGATCCTTGTTTTTGGCCCTATATATACATTTTTGAATAGTAATAAGGGAGTCCCCAAAAACAGATAATTGGGTTATTCCTTTGACTATTGCCAATCTCAAACCTTGCCATAATCCATACGCTTCTGCTTGATTGTTTGTGGCTATTCTCGAATCCCAATCCCCAGGCAAACTTTTTGCATACTTTTCCATCGATGCAAAAAAAGACCCCTCCCTCTCCAGCCTCCCCAGATTCCCTTTCGCCGCTCCATCAAAGAATAGCTGATACTAGCCCAAAGTTTCCTTCCATTTCTCAAACTAGTCTCCAGGCATACAAATGAGATATGACAACTTTTGACCTTTGATTGAGATTCCTTTTCTATCAGTTTGACTTTTGACCTTATGCCATTCTCTCTTTGCCTCTGTATATCCATCCATATCTCTAGAGTCGAACCCCTTCATCGACACAACATAAAATAACAGTTGAGAGGCTTTCCAAGCTGTAGCTGAGGCGTTAGGCTCTCTTCCTTCGAAGATGACATGATTTCTAGTGAGCCAGACTGCCCAATAGATGTATTTTGGAATAATGTTCCAGCACCTAGAAATAGTTGAAGATGAACCATTACTCCACGAAGGTATAGAGCACCAATTTTCAAATATTTCCAACCAATTGGCTGAGATGGCACGAAGTTGGTAAATAGGCTATAAGGCCTCCCTCCAAACATTCCAGGTGAAGGGGCAGTGGTGGAAAACATGGGCAATATCTTCCTCTACGTTTCTACAGAGAACACACCAAGATGGGCCCTGAATCTGCCTTTTTTTCAGATTCTCTGCTGTTAAGATTTTACCATGAATAAACTCCCAACAAAAGGTATTTACTTTCGGAAGTCCATCCTTGTTCCACACTCTAACCCAGAATTTTGAGGCCTGAGGATGTGGAAGTTGTTTCATCAAGAATTCATACCCATCTTTTACCGTATAGTACCTCTGTTTACCTCCTTTCCAAATTCTTTGATCTAATCTATTGGTAGCAATCAACGCATACCCTTTTAGGGCCTTGAAAACCATGTTCCAGAATGACGACAACTGAAGGGGGAGATCTAGGCAAGACCAACCCACCCATTGCCCAAAATTATCCCAAACAAAGATCTCTACCAATTTGCTTATCCCTTGCACCTCCATCCAGCGTGCTAATTTCTTCATCTCAGTAGATTCCCACAATGTCTCCCTGGGGAGTATACCATCTTTCCAAATTTTGATATGTCGCCCATTCCCCAGTTGCCACCCCAAATTTTCCAAAACCACCGGAGTTGAGGCTTTGCAAAGCTTCCATATTTTCATTCCCGTCCCTTCCCATCTTTCTTCCTTAGGTCAGAGCAGGCGATTCTTATGGAAGTGTTTCTTGAGAAAGGCCTGCTTCCACCATTACTTGGAGTCTGTCAGTAATCACCAGACCAATTTAGCGCTTAGGGCCGGGTTCATGAATTTTGGGTCTTTAATTGCTAATCCCCCCAATTTTTTTGGGAGTCTGATTGTATTCCAATTTATCAGGCGGGACCGTTTCTCATTGTCTCTTCCTCCTTGCCATAATAATTTTCTTATCATGCGACTAATGTTGTTCATTATACTTTTGGGAGCCAAAAGACCAGAACCAATATATGTGGGGTAGAAAATAAGATGAATTTTATGAGAATTGATTTCCCCGCAACATTTCACCACCTTGCTCCCCAAGAATGAATTCTTTTTTGGATGTTTTGAAGAACCACTTCCCAGTCCTTGCCATAGGAAGAACCTAGAGAAATTGGCAAACCAAGATATGGAAAAGATCTCCAGTTTTTTGATAACGGGAATCCGAGAACACGAGAGATTTCAATTAGGGTGCTTTTAGAACTATTCCATCCAAGAATAAGACTTTTTTTGTTGTTCACCAAACCCCCAGATAATCTCAAATAGCATCCGAAAACTCTTTGAAACGAGAAGCGATGATTTTGGATGCCCCTCCAGGAGGAGAGTGTCATTTGCAAACTGTGAGTGGTTTATATCCTTGACATTCCTGGCTATTCTTAACCTTGGAAAGTGACTAGACACCCTTGCCGCTTCAAGTCTTCTGCTAAAACTTTTGACCATAATGATATATAGGTGTGGGGATAGAGGGCATTCCTGCCTCAAACCACGAGAGGCTGCAAAGAAAGAGGTTAGGTGCCCATTAATAAGGGGGGATCTAGGTGCAACCAATACACGCCTTTATCAAAAGAAAAAAATCTTGACTAAACCCAAGCTTAGATAAAGCAGAGAAAATAAAAGAGTGATTTATCAAATCAAAGGCGTTAGCCATATCCAGCTTGACGACCATTCCTTCATGTCCTGCTTCTTTGTTGGAGTGAACTGCTTCTTGAACTAGAATGATATTGTCCATTATATTCTTGCTTTGCATAAATCCATCTTGGTTCTCTGAGATAAAGGATGGAAGGAGGGGTTTCAGTCTGTTGAATTTTTTAAGGATTTTGTACGATGCATTACAAAGAGAGATTGGTCGAAACTAGAGTTGCACGGGAGCGCCCCCCTCGCCCCCCTTCGAACCCACTCCCAATTCGCGCTTTGGGCGGGAGCGCGGTCCCGATAAAAAAATTTGCGCTCCCTGCCAAAACAAGGAGCGACTTCGGAAGTGTCGCTCCCAGAGCGAAAATTAAAGCCCGGGAGCGATTGCTCCTGAGCTTTTAATTTTCGCTCTGGGAGCGATGCGTGCGCTGCCGGGATCGAATTGCGCGAAAAAAATTAATTAAAAAAAAATTGTTTTAAAAGGGCTTGGGGGCATTTTTTATTTCACTGTGACTTGAATGAGTTGAGGAGAGCCAAGGAGAT
The DNA here is from genome assembly GCA_000404065.3 of Pinus taeda. Classification (NCBI taxonomy): domain Eukaryota; kingdom Viridiplantae; phylum Streptophyta; class Pinopsida; order Pinales; family Pinaceae; genus Pinus; species Pinus taeda. Next base: position 120,437 of record APFE030874212.1, read on the forward strand.
TGTGTAAAGGAGCGAGGAGCGAGCGCCGAGGAGCAAGGAGCAAGCCTGCAAGGAGGTTAGTAACTTAGTCATTTAGTAGTTTAAACTTTAGTTACTTCGTAATTTAGTAATTTAGTTTAGTTTAGTTAGTAATTTAGTAAATATATATAACTTATTTAGTAAATGAATCATGAATCTAAATAAATTAAATTAATTTTCTCATTCCCATTCCCATTCCCATTAAATTTTGCAGATTCAAAAGCCTACAAATATCAAACATCATGGATCTGGTTATATTTCTTGGCATTTTCTTCTTCTTGGTCCCTTTTCTGGTTATTATGGTGTTGGAGAGTAAGAAACGGAGGGGCCAAAATGAAGAGGGGGATGAAGAAGCTGGAGAAAGTGGATTTGATGAAAACCCCGGTGAGGAGGAGCTGGAGGAGGGTGAACAT